>CP139502.1:214959855-214971216 GCA_021014915.2 Artemisia tridentata subsp. tridentata | reverse complement strand
GACATTCGAGATAGTCTGTGTTAAGTAGGCTTCAGTTCCTTCTGTTTGTTTTTGTTTATTTCTTTTGGGTTCCACTCGCATTTAATTATCTTGATTAGCCGAGGTGGGGCGTCTTGTATTGTACTTTTGACCATTTTTGGGGGTTCTCAATTTATGTTGCCTTTCTAAAAAAAACTCAAGTGGGGATTTTTTTTCATTTTAAAAAAATCAAACCTTATCTCTTTATTAAGTAATATTTTTTTAGACAGTTTTTTTTTATCTTGAAAAATAATTAATACTACTTATTTCCTTATTTGTCTCTAAAAAAAAAAAAAAAAAAAAAAAAAAAAAAAAAAAAAAAAAAAAAGTTTTTGTAATCACATTGGTAAAAAAGCACAAAAACACATGGGCCCCAAATGCTATTTTTTATAAATGTAAGAAAAAAAATGTAACTTTTGGAAGAAAAAAAAATATCCGTCTCCTCACCACACATTCATTCACTTGTAAATCACTTCCATCGACCAAATCACTATACAGATGAACCATCTTCCATCCACCATCACTACCAAATACCCGATCCACAAATTCATACCCAATTTGTTTTCTGAAACAATTATTTGTGTAATCTATACCATTCATCAAAAATTAACAATATAATGAACTAAATCTCTTCCATCCACCGTCACCTCCAAATACCCAATTCCCAAATCCGCATACCCTAATTTTTTACCAATCATTTGGGTAGGTTAATGCTATGAAAAAGTGATTACTAAAACATCATCATAAACAGCCCCAAAAGCACTTTAAAAATGCACATGATAGCAACGATATCCCTAACTCTCGTGAAGCAGCTGCGTGAAGAAACCGGTGCAGGTATGATGGACTACAAGAAACCACTTCAGAAACAAAAGTTGATTTAGTCAAAGCTCAGGAATATCTTAGAAAGAAAGGTTATGTTTCTATAGGGGAAGAAAGATAGTTGTGTTTATACAAATAATGTCAAAAACGTCATTTGTGTTATTCGATCTCTATACGTTTTGATAATCACAAAATGTAAAAACACGTTATGTAAAAATATACTTGATAAGTTTTTAATCGAGAAAGTTCGTTTCGACTACAATAACACTTAAGGTTTGAACAAACAATTTACCAATTTAGTTAAGTGATCAAAGAAGTTATTTTGTTCTTAAAAACTCACATTTTCATAAATGTGACAAAACCTTTTTACACAAATAACTTATACAAAGTAATTTTCTAATAATAAGAAATGTTTTATTCAAAAGAAAATATTTGAAATATGATTTTCCCTCCCAAATCAGTTAGATTTTCACCAGATAAACATTCACCACATCAGGATAAAAACAGGAGCGTCCTATAGGACGGTCCCTTATATATATGGGACCGTCCATGTTTAAGGGACCATCTCACACTCCTCCTGGTGCCTATAAATACTGCACTATTCTCAGCAGAAAACAAGACCTCTTTGCACAAAAAATTTTATTCTTTCAATCTCCCTTCTTTGATCACAATAACTTGCCGATATTTGTTTAAAAGTGATCTCGTTACCTTCTACCTCAAAGTGCAAGAGAACAATGCTCGTATTCGCCAAGAAACGAAGTGTTATAGATTAGGCATCACACATACGTAACTCGTGTTACAATTCTCTTCTTCATCTAAACTCTCTTAATCCTCTTTCTTGTATATTGGTATATCCAATTTGTGTGTGAGTCGAGATTAGTTGTGTTATTGTAGATTAGGACGAGGTGTAAGTCCGCGTAGTGTTGGTGTAAGCGAAGGTGTATGGTTTTCTTCGCCTGAAGGGAGTTTGTTGACATAGTGATTGTGAACTCTCGAGTGTGATTTATGTGCTTTCGTTGTAATTATAGATTATCTTTATCAAGTTTTAAATTTATATTTAGCTGACTTAACCTATAACAAACACTAATGGGCAGTGTACCCGATCAATGTAGCCTAGTTGGTAAGTAGACTGTCGATCACTAAGAGTGGAACATTGACACTTAAGTATCTATCAGTATTTTAATTCTAAAGTTAGTCTATATTAAACCTAATCCAACGCAAGGGGGGTTTTCAGCCTGAGAGACTGGCACGATGTTTAAATTTAATAAAACTCTAAATAAAAGCACTGAGGCAAATGACACACACATACACAGATAGAAACACAGATAACAAATAAGAGGTCAAGCCGATAGTAAGGAAGATGTATTAGCTAATTGTTTAGTTATATATGATGAGTACTAAATCTATTCTTTCTCTTTGGTTACTCACGTGAATGCGTATCTCGTTCCAATGTTTAGACCAACCTAAACGTCTCGACTTCGGCTTTTAAGTTTTCTCAACAGACTTGATGCGGCGGTTGTAAGACCTCACAAGAAGTTTTACAATCCTCCTAGGCAGTATACCTAACCGTTGTAGTGTAGTATGGGTAAGACACGAGGGATTGATCGTTCTCTAGGGGAATAGTGCATGTGAAGGCCGAAGTGTATGTCGAGATAGGTCTAAAGGTGAGGGATGAGTCTTTTTGTGTTTTTATATTTTATGAAAAGCAAGTAAAAATCTCGGGGTTTGAAGAGTGGGCGGTTTAACTACTAATTAATTAAACCAAAACTACTAATTAAACTAAATTAAACTAATAAACAAGAAAAGTAAAGTGGTAACTCTTATAATGAGGAAAACGTGTTTACTTAGATTTCTTTACTCCCTAGTTATCTCCTATTGATTTGTCGAATTATCACATCTTTGTTTTAATTGAAGCGTTGTATTCCGTTTTATTGGTCGTGCGGAGGTGTCGAATGCCCCAACTCTATGAATATATAAGTCTCCCCTAAAAACCTTAAAGTATGTTAAGTTTTCTAGGATCTACAAGCCGCAATTCACGCAATAAATACAACGAGAAAAACCAACTAGTGCACTCTAGGGTTGCATTTTATAAGATGGACAAGCTAGTACTTATAAGAGTTAAGCAGGTTTTCTTATTCTAACATGAGGCAATCAATTAAACAAGAGACGACAATTCAATGATCAATAACTAGTTTTCATTAGATCTAAGAAAACACTAATAAGTCTAGCCTAGCATGTTAAAGCGAAGAAAAGAAAAAAAAATAATCAAACAACACATAGACATATTAAATGATTAAAAGAATAACTTATCTTCAATAAAACAGGGGTGAAAAAGGCTGAAAAAGCCTTACAAATAAGCTGAAAATCGTCTAGGGTTTATGTTCCTCAAAGATGTTACAATGAATGAAAAAGATTCAAAAAGTATACATAGATTTACAACTGTGATGGCATCACTTGCAATCTATGACACCGTCTGCTCGCCTCCAATTAGGGTTTCATCTGTGAGAATCGCCGTCATGATGCCGTCTCGTTTGGGTTCTGACGCCGTCACTCTATAAAACTTCTGAGCCGTTACGTGTTAACTTTGCACTCGATTTGGGTCTTTAAATACAAGCGATGGCGTCAGGTTGTAGGTCATGACGCCGTCAGGTCTGCATCTTGACATATTCTTGACTTGGTCGTTTTTCTTCGTTTTCTTGTCGATTTTGATCCAAAACACGCCGGTTTTCATAACTCTCGTCCAAGTACCTAAAATGCAGAAAGAAACAATTTAGGGAAATATTTGATCGATTACATATAACTTTTAGGATTAAATGACCCCTTAAAAAGGTATCAAATAAATCCTTATCAAATATCCCTACACTTGGGATTTGCTTGTCCTCAAGCAAATGTGCTTTTATCTAATCAATTTACAAGTTAGGGGACATTTAGCATTAGTATAAAAGTAATTACAACACATATTCGTTCCACCATAGTCACAATAAGCACGGAAATTACATACTAGCACCTCACAATAAGTGTTTGGATTCTCACATCTCTTGGGTGTATAAGTTGTATAACATGTATGGAAACGGGAAAAATAAACACTCTCTACCTGTCATAGCACATAGATTACCATAGGCTTGAGAACAGACCCAACCTGGTACACTGGATAAACATCAGGCAAGGGTTTAACTAGGTGAAGGTATAAAACACGGTTTTGTTGGATATAGGGAATTTTTACTGGTGTCAAGTCAATTATCTAAGTCAATCACATGTACAAGGTGGCGTTGCTAAGCTAAGACTCAACTCGACTCGCTAACTACTAATTCTTTTTGTATTTTTCTTGACACTTTCTTGACTTAAACATAAGATAAAAGACATTTTTGCACATAACCTATTATAATCAACAACCAAAATGCTTATCCTATGGAAAAAAATGAAATGCCTTTCTCTTAGACATTCCATCATCAACCTTCAAATCATATGCCTGGTAATCATCAGACGAATCGCAAGTATCAAAATCGAAATTAGGTTCAATAGCTCGTGTAGTATTAAGTTCCATGTAACCAACTTGATTAGCATTTCGACACAACCATATAAGAACACCCTCTTTGATTGTATTCCAGATCAATTAACCACAACAAAACTTTATAAAAGTTTCAATTTAAACCATCAATCATCAAACAAAGATTGTACCTTTTTTGTTATAAATGGACTCCATTTTAGGAGCAAAAAACCATAACACAAATAAAAAACATTAAACACAATCAAGACTCTAATAAAAATGGCAAAATAATCCTACCAGTCAAGATGAGTTCTCTACAACACTTGGACCGGCGAATCGCATCGGCTTCGTTTTGCATTTTGCCCTAAACAAGCACGAAAAGATCTATAACTAATAAATAGATGTCATACGATTTATTTCGGATAAAAATATTGTGTGAATTGTATAAACCTTTCTTGTTTGTATTAATTATGTGCCGGATGATTTTAATCTAATTAGGCGCTGTGAAGGTTGTGGAATGATTTTTTAGGTTTCGTATGATTGTAAAAACCTTTTAACATGCCAAAGATAAAGATGGATGTATTGATTTGCTATTATTGATTGAGTGTAAATGGGCAAATTTGTAGTAGGATGCGAAAATCCTGGATATGAATGAATCCCACAAATGTGTTATATGTTGTAAATGCATTTGACTTTATTAATATGTTTCCTAAATAACATGAATTTTGAAAAGCTGACTCCTAAGAAAACTGAAGTATGACGTTTCAAAATAAATTTCATAAATATTTGGACGAATTTTGTGTAGTTTTTTGTTTGAATTTTAATTTGAAATTTGAATTAAAATTTCCTATTTAATAGGATTTTTTAAATTTTTGATGAGTTGGTATTAATAGTGATGACTTGGCTTTAATTGTGATGACATGGCTTTAATTCTGCTGACATGGCTTTATTGGAAGGTGATGTGGCATGCATCCTCTTGTATATAATGTAGAGATATTTTGAAAACTGGGTCAGTGATCGACCAACCCGAGTCACCGGGCCAACCGGTTCGACCGCCGGGTCAACCCGGTTTCTGCTGTAAAACAACAAATAAAATGTGGAAACAAGATATAAACCTACATAAACTTTCCAAACAACCATAAATCTACGAGATTACAAGTTTCATACTTCAAAAGACATAAATCCTATGGGATTACAAGTTTTATACTTCAAAAGACAATACAAAAGCATAAACTTCAAGACAACACATCAATATCTATTGTGATATTGGAGTGTTATACGCGCCAAGTTCACAAACACTTAGGAGAAGAAATTCACTATTATCGTCATCGTCATCCTCATCCTCATCAACAAGAGCATAACCTTGCGTTTGAGAAGGCGGTTCTTGTTCAAGCATATTCTCTAATTGATCATAATCTAGCTCTCCTTACACCTCTTCTGCGACCACCCGAAAGTCATTATCGTCAATACATTCATAACCAATTGGATCATAAGACCTCTTATCAACATGGAGCCTAGAAAAAATATTCCAAAAGAATAACATGTATAAAATAAAATTATGTCACAACTACACAAACATTATATTGAACTAATAATACATGTGTCTTAAACGCAAGTTGTAATGAACATACACAAGGTAATTTAGCCTCTGATGTTCCAGTCTATTTCTCCTTTTCGTGTGAATCCTTTCATAGACACTCCATTTACGTTCACAACCCAAAGAAGATGCAGTTTGACTTAATATCCTAATAGCAAAGTTCTGCAATATGGGAGAATCTCCACCACTTCTCTAATATAGAAAATTAGAAATGGTTAGAAAAAAAATTATTCTGTACAACTTATTAATATATATTTCACAATAAGATACAAAAAAGGATATAATGTTAACTGGACGATGTTTAGTACGACCTTCAACAACACTAATCCTACCAAAGTTACCCTTACTGTCTCGAAACTTTCCTAAAGCCTTGTTAAGATCTGTAAGTTCGTCACCATAATAATATTTCTCAGCCATTTCAAGAACTCCGTCAAACACCTCACCTTTCTTGCAAAGGTTTTTGCGATTATACTGAAAAGTTGGATTTAACCAGTAAGCTGCACAATGAATACTCTTACGTAACATCCTATCCCAGCGTTCATTGATTATCTTAATATATGATTGGTATGATTCTTTCTTTCCCTCAAATAACTCCTTGATCCCTTTCCTTGCCTGAAACATTCCCTCGTAATCATAAACCAAAGAAGGTTTTACATCTTAATCACACAACCACAAAAGCCTCAACAAAGGAGGCATCACTCTCACTGTAATCAAACTATTATTCCAGAAATTTTCGTTCATTGATAACGCTCATTTTGTACATATTTTAGTAGCGTTATTCGTATGTTTATGCATGTTATTTGGTTGTACTTGTGAACATTTTACGCTTAAAAGGTACAAAAGATGTATTCAGGTTCAAGTACAACTATGTCGAAGGAAATAACGAAAAGACGAAGAAAAGTCAACAAATCAAGTTTATGTGCACGAAGAGAAGTTTTCCGTTCAAGATAAAGATTCATGCTATGATTATTTCCAAGTTCAAGTAAAAGATTATGAAGTTATTCGATGAAAGAAGGAGTCAAGATTAAGTGCCAAATATGATTGTTAAAGATGGAGTTTATTGCCAACCCAAGGTTGAAATACACATGCAAACCAATTTCCAACCTAAGGTTGATGCTGAGTCACAAGTTCATACCTCAACCTGAGGTTGAGCAGTCATCCGGCCGTGGGTTGAGAGTGATTTTGGTGGTCAGAATGTTCCCAGCCGCCAAGGTTGAGATCTCAACCGCGGGTTGCTGCACTTAAAGTCCTCCAAAGTTGCATTTAAGTGAGGAATTAAGTGCCATTACTACCATGTCCGATCATATACACTTCATAACTCATTTTTCCTGCATTTTTATGACACTTTGTGCCCAAGAAACATGCTTGGTGACCAAGGATCATTCAACTATAAATAAGAGTGCTTGGTTAAGTGTTTTCATCAAATAAAAAATCATCAAATCATCATATAATCTATACCAATTCTCTCTACACTTGGAGGATTCTCTCCTACCACTCCCCACCCATTTCTAGAGGTGTTGGGGAGTTGGTTTGGTCAACATTTGCAGGACATATGACTTGATCATCCTTACAACATAAGGCTTGATTATAGTTCACACCAATTAAACACCACATACATCACCAACAATCCTTATTACCAAAACCCCTAAGTCATATACTCACAACATGAGGCCAATTTCCAGGAAGGTTTAGGGATGGAGGATTTGTATTTCGGTAGTTTCTTTTGGTTGGAATCACATGGTTGGAATTGTAGCACTTGATGCTTTGACTCGAATGTTTGGTATTGTTTCTATTAATTTCAATCATGTTTATGTTTTTGCTTGTGTTGATCATGAGAATTCTTTTGTGTGTCGTGTGATATGTTTGTTTATAATTATCTCTTTATGCTTGTTTGGTTATTATGAGAACTTGTGATAAAAGGATGTTTGGATATAATTAGTGTTTGTTTGGATTATAATGAAAGACATCATGTTTGGTTAAATTTGAACTTGTCCTTGTTTATTGTTTTGGTTGATCATTGTTGAGTTTAGAGGCCAAAAGGATTCTCAATAGTGATTAGTTTCAATTCATTAGTCGACAAATGTTTTGGTCTTGTGCTTTGTGACGATTGTGCAAGAGAATTAATAAACATAACAACTAAGGTTTAATTGAGATTAAAGTCGAAAGGAGTCTTTTGAATATGTGTTCTCATCATCTTTCAAGTAAATGGAACTTCACAAATTGATGACATCAAAGTTTATAGGTCGAAAGAACTCTTTGTTTGTTGTTGGTTTAGGCATGAGTTTTATGACATGACCAATTGATTAAGACTTATGTATATTTGATTTATAAAATGCTAAGCTCTTATAATTGGTTCTATAGGTCGAAAGGATTACCAATGATAATATGTTTTCCAAACTAAACATCCTAATATCCTTGTGATCATTTGTTCATACAAGTATGTTCTTTGTGTGCTTACATCATGCTTTTATAATTGCTTTTCTTGGTGGTTTGATCCATGACAATCATAACCATCAACTGGTTACTTGCTTAAACAATCAAACAACACTTGAGTGCAACCAAGTCTCTTGGGACGACCTTGACTTACCAATCCCTAACTACACATTAACGAGTATACTTGCTCGTATGTGTTCCTAGTTAATTGGTATTTCTTGTTTATAAATTTAAAACCCGTTGCGAAAGCACATCAAGTTTTTGGCTTGTTGGGATGCATCATTCATGATAACTTGTTTACATTCAAGCGCATTTTTCACTTTAAGCATCTTCTTAAAGTCACTGGATATGACCATAGCTTGCAAATCATTTTTATGATCAACCAAACTTTTTAAGGCAATAAATGCAACCGGACGGATGATTTCTGTCCAACCAAGTCTTTTTCTAAACCAATTCAAGGGCCACTTATGATTATAAATAAAGACAGTAACCTTAGATGCAAGAGTGATGCTTTCTTTCACATTATCCAATTCCAAAACATCCTTTAATATAAGATTAAGACAATGTGCTGCACATGTGGACCAAGTAACAGTACGATATCATTAACTTAATAGCAACCCTGCAGCTTTGTAATTAGAACCATTTTCGGTAACATTTGAACTACATTCTTTACTCGAACCATTTCAAGAATCTCATAAAACAAATTACACAAATTTTCAGCATTGCTCTCAATATTGGATGCATCAACATATTTAATAAACGAGATCCCACTAGGACAATAAACCAAGAAATTAATTAAAGGGTGTTTCCTAATATCCCTCCACCCATCACTCATAATCGTGCAACCACTTTCAATCCAACGACTTCTATACAAATTAATTAACAAAGAAACTGATTCTTTTGCATCGGCTAACAAATTCACCCTCAACGCATGATAACTAGGTGCTTTGTAACCAAAACCAACACCGGCTATTTTATCTACCACGTGTTGAAAATAAGGAGAATCGCAAGCATTCATAGGTATACAAACATCATAGAACCACATAGCAATAGCTAAATCGACATCATGTAATTTTTCCTTAGTTTGCATAGCTTTCTTAATAGTGGGTTGAGCAACATCGTTTATACCTTTTGTAAAGAAAGGATGTGAACTTCTTGTAGCTTTTCTTTTACCCTTATTTTGTTGGGTTACCTCTTGAACCTATTGTGCTTCATCGTCATCAGATATGACATTACTCCCGCCAAATTCAGTGACATTCTCTTTTAGCTTATGGTCATTTTCTTTCAGAAGACCTTCCATGATAAATCTAACATTAGGATCTACTTTTGTACACGGTACTACCTCACCCTTTCGGCCAACAAGATGTTTCTTAACTCTATTAATGCCACCACCACGAATAATTTTATGACAAAATTTACAAATGGACCCTTTCTTCCCATTTCCTTCGATATGTTGTGTCACATGATCCCGTGCTTTATCTAACTTGATTCTTACAGTCGAGTGAAATGAAGTATGAGATTGAGACCCACTTGGTTCTTTATAATTAGGATTTATACTCTAAAAATAACAAATTACAAAAACAATCCAAATAAATACCATAATATATGCATACCGTTTTCATATCAAACAAAAACAAAACATAAAAAGAAAATTTATAAACAACCCATTATGCTAAATTGGTATATATTATTCTGAGTTACATCTAAATTTTGTAGTTCAAATACGAGGAACATTCAAAAAGATTACCAACATAAAAAAATAAAAAGTCAAAATTACCTCCATCACTTATGTTGGGGTTTATTGTGTGATGTTGTGTTGTGTTTTCCGGCGGTTATAATTGTTTTTTTCACTGGAATTTTGTCATAGGTGCAACTAGGTTATTTTCATTGTAGCTATGCTAAACTTGGGTATGAAAGAAAGAGTGAAAAAGTGGAACATTTAAAAATAGGTAAAAAAAAGGAACCCGGCCGGAATTATTAACCCCAGTTTCTAAAAACTGGCGGTTCGAACTTGGTTTCACATAATCAAGAAACCGATTAGTTTTGACCCATTTTTGTGGCCGAAACCGGTCGAACCGGTTGACCCGGTCGAACCGGGTTTCAAACATGACTTGATCACCCTAGGATCACTCTTTAACAATATTTATTTGTCTTTTTTAGCACTGTTGTCGGAGACCCAAAGTTCAAGGTCAAAACAAGTCAGACGACCATCCAAGCACCTTGACAAATGCGTATTTTGATAGAATCAGTAGTCGGGCCCTAAGTTTAGGTTTGAGCAATATGAGGCAAAAACTCGACTTAGTATGAAAAAACTGAGATGCTGTTTGGTACCTGATTTTTTTTGTTTGGTAGTTATAAGTAGGGCCAAAGGAATGTAACAAACCTTCAAATCCCAATCCTAGGCAACTTGGCGGGTTTTGAAAAGTAATCAAACATTTAGGGTGTGCTTGGTTCAAACTCGGTAATGGGAAAGGGAAAGGCAATGGTAATGCTAAGGAAATGGAAATGGAAAGGAATCCATTCCTCCTAATTTATTGGGTAATTGCCCATTACCCACTATTGGGTAATTGGTCATTGCATTATAATCAACCAAACACCTTTTTTCATTACCTTACCCATTCCTCACCCACTAAAACCTTCTATCAAGCAAGCCCTTAATTCGAACTTTTTTTTACACCACACATTTTGTCTATTCCCTTTTCAATTATTTGTTTCTTCATATTTTTTTATACAAACAAAATATTATAAATATCAATTATTAATTACTTTCTTTCTCTTTAATTAATTTATTCAAATTCAAATTCAAATCTTAATTCAAAACACAAATCCAAATACGAATCCTGATCTTAAACCCATTTACATACCAAACCGACCCTCAGTTTCGGATTTAAAAAAGGTAAAAAGCAAAGTTTGTATTAAAAAACTAGTTATAATGCCCGCGCACGCACGGGTTTTTTTCTAGTTTTTTGAATAATGTATTTTTATTTATTAAAAAACAAATAGTTTA
>CP139502.1:214774632-214959755 GCA_021014915.2 Artemisia tridentata subsp. tridentata | reverse complement strand
AGATTTGGTTTGAGTGAACAAAAGTAATACGTGGACCATGATTTAAAATATATTTAGTTAGATCAGTACATTCGGTTACGTGACCAATTCATTTAGTTATGTGACCCGTTCATTTTGTCATGTGACCAGTTCATTCTGTCATGTGACCCATTCATTCTGTCATGTTACCCGTACATACGGTTATGTGACCCATTCATTCTGTCATGTATGTACATAGTGGTGGGGCCAGTTCATTCAGTTAAGTATGTATATTCATTTAAAGTGCTTAGGTCCATGAGTAAAAAGAATTAAGTATGATACAAGTGATTATACAATACATTCGAATGAATAACAAATTCATAGGTAGAGTAAGTAATGGTTTGGCTAAACAATTGGCATAATCAAGTAAATCAAGTATACATTTAGATGAAAATGAGCATGTATTCTCCCCTGAAAGTTTAGAAACTAAGTAAACAATTGAAAACGGGGCTATGAAAACTCACGGTAATCCTTAAAAGATTAACGTGCTTGTGAAGGTAAATGAAAATGATTGAGCATGTATTCTCCCCCAAAACGTAATCCAAAACGTATAAAGGTAGGGGCTATGGAACTCACCTGATGCGGTAGCAACAATGATAACAATGGATATGATGAAATGAGGCTCGGTCTCTAACCGCGACCTATTATGAATGATGTATCTAATGTAAGCAATGAAATGATGCTACACATGCAAATACCACTCGTGAAATTTGAAAATAACGTTTATCGTCGAAAATATATTTTTGACGTCTCGTTAAGTTATAAATTAATTTTCGAGTAAATATGTTGAAACGGTACTCCCCGATCCTTGTTTGGTGTTCTATCGGTAATTATAATGTTTTCGCCGCAATTTACTATTTTTCATAACTTGAAAATGTGCCCAAATGGCCTCGCAAAACTAGTCGCGAAATGGTGTACGTCATGTGTTAGAAAATAAGCTTGGCGTTTTTAGAAACCTTGTAACAATATCTAAATGTCGTTTCATTTGACTTTTGATCAAACGCGTCTTGGTTAATTAGAAAATGGGCTATCAATGTGGTGCCTTGTAAAAATACTAGTTTTTACACTTAGAATATATTTTCATAAAGTGCTGTCAAAATATGTTTATGAATCGTCGGCTTCAAACGCGTATATCTCGGTCGTTACAAGCCCGTTTTCTATATTCTTTATATCCACGAGTTCGTAAGAACATGAACTAACATAATCTCAGTAGGTCGGGTCATCTAGATGGCGTCTAATGCCTCGTTTTGTCCTTTGAATCTCGGCGAACAGCAACTAAATTTTCAGAATTTTAGTTTTCGTCGTCTAACTTTGAAAAATCATAACTTTCTCATCGTAAGTCGGTTTTTAGTGATTCAAGTGGCCACGGTTTCGTTTTTGAAAGAAATTTCTGAATATGGAGGCCAAAATTGTTCAACATTTTCTGAGTTTTCCAGTTTACACGTTTTTGGACAGTAGCTTATATATACTTGTTAAAATTCATTTTCTTGGTTCTAAACTTGATCATACCACTTCAAATCAACTCCACAAGTACTCTAATCCTACCATACACCTTCTTAGGGTGTCATGGGGTCCTAAACATCACCAACAATGGTGGATCTCATGATGATCACAATAAAAATCTATAGATCTATGGTTATAAAGAAAATGTGTAACAAGTGGTATGTTTACATAAATATTTGCATAGCTAGCTACTAATAGAACTTGAAAAACAATCAAATGAAGGTATGAAAAGATTAAGAAGATGTTCTTGAAGCTTAATTGATGATTTGATGAGATTTGGAAGTAAATGTGTATGTTTCCTTGGGATTTTTATTTCAAAATCCTAACTAGAACAATAAATGAGCCTTGATTATCACTAGTTCTTGAAAAATTGATGGATCTTGCCTTGTGTTCTTGATGTTGGCCCAATAAATGGAAGGAAAAAGAAGAGAGAATTTGATGTTTTAGCTAGTTGTTTAGTGCATGAATATGTTATGGAAATTAAATCAAAGGCACAAGTACTTGCAACATTTAATGAAATGTAAGATAATCAAGTGATGTATGGAGAATTAGGGGCTAGGGGAGGGGCAGAAATGTGGAAGAAAAAGAGAAATAATGTGGCCAATTAATGATCTTGTCCCCCATTTTATGTGTATTAGTTTAGTTTAAGCATGCATTGGGTGTTATCGTGTATCGAGTTAACTAGAAATAAATCGTGACGAGTTGAAATAAAATACGACGAAGTTGTAAAAATTGTAAAACCATATTCCTTGCATGAATCGGGTGTTAGAATAATTATCGGGTTGAAAATTCGCAAACCGACGGAGTTATAAGCTCCTAACGGAAAATATAGCAATTGGTTTAAAAACACCGGGTAAAGTAATAATATAATCTTTATATCATTAAAATTAGCATGAAAATATATTAGGATCATAGTCGGGAGTATTGGGTATTATGTTAGTAGTAATGATTGAGTGGTAACGTTTAACAAATAAACGAACATACGTAATGAAAAACACACAAACCCGTGCATGACTTAATATGATAATGATGTTACTGATGATATGCAGACTACTCTAGTCTGTATGACGTGTCCTTACTGACGATGCATGAATTCACAGCTAAACCATATTGGTTACGCGAATTTGAATACCCGTAAACCTAGTTTACAAAATGATGAATGATGACTATGAATAGTGATTTTCCTCCGAAATGAATAGTGTTTTAGGAATAGTAAAAATTTTGACGACTTCTCAAAGTCTCAAACTGACCTCAAAAACGATAAATAGTGAAATGATGAATAGTGATCGGTGAATAGTAACCCATGAATAGTAATTCCCGAGATGAATAGTGAAATTTTGAAGCTTGGAAAGGACCTGAAATTACGGGTTATGACACACACGGACCACGAAAATCATTTATACGAATAATACACCAAACGGATCTATACTACTATTCCTAGCCCAAAATAAATTTTGGCCTGTTACTATTCATGATCCAACCCAAATTTCACATTTCTTTTATTATCACTCGACTGAACATGATAAGCTTTACCTCGATATCTTTTAATTTTGACACATAACTTGTGAAACTTTTTACACATCTCAAATCTCCATACTACAAATAATCAAGATCAACAAATCTCATTTCATGATTCGAACATTTGATTACAGAACGAAACACAAAGTAAAGTAAAACGCATCCGAGACATGTACAAGTTCAACCAATATATGTCAATTTTAACTAAACCCGATCAAAACTGATTTGTACCTAAGCATAAAATTAATTCTAGTCGATTATGAGTTTATGAGATTATTTCTCACCATTTCTAACACATTAGACACGTTAGAAATCATTTTGGACACCTTGAAAATATGTCGAACACATTTGTAAACATGTAACTTGATCATAACCGAACCAACACAAACCCTCCCCCCCCCCTCCTAACACCTATGTACTCAAGTGTAATCTCATCTTATCTCTTAAAAATCCTGGAAAAAGAATCAAATCCACAACTTGACCAATATTAAAACAATATAAACTCATGTGCATGTATATATATCGAACTACATACACATACACTTGCTCATTCACTCTTAAACACACTCAAGTAATTCTCTCTAGCCCTTTTACTCACTTGCCGAGACCTTAAAGGAACCAGAAGCAATTTCTCAAGCCATTCGAGCCATTATTCGATCTTATACTCTTCATTCGAACCCTTTTGTGATCATACAGACAAGTGAAGTGCATCATAACTCACCACCTAAAGTATTGTAAGTCATTTCCAACTCGTTTCATTTCCTTTCTAACGTTTTAAATTATATCATGCATCGTACGTATATTATACTCGATCGTATGTACTTTCTACACTTTATTTCGAGTTCTATTTATTTATTTTACGTACATAATCATTGACCTCCTTCATCGACGGCTAGATATATGATATACACCTCTATTCGACACTTATATAATCGTTTTATTGCTTATCGAACTTTATTTTGATCATTCATTATATCGTATATAACATATCACAAATACATGTCATTTTTATATTTTATACCATGTGATACTCGACTTAGAAATAGCCTCGTTAAAATCAATTCTTACACACGACATGTCCATTTTATTACACGACCTATTTCTAAGCAAGATCATCTAATAAATTGTTGTTATGAGTTTCCCTTAATAAGCTCACGAAAGTCCCTTTATAATCCTAATCTTATCGCTACTCGAACCGACTAAAACCTTTTTATATTTATCGGATGGGCTTTAAACCCAAAAATAAGCCCAATAAGCATTCGCGATAAGTAGTGCTTATAAGCAGTTTGAACATGTTTTTAAGATCATTTAATAAGCCCAAGAATAAGCCCATAACCCTTTTAAACCCAACGGATCGATAAATGTTATTGGGCCTTTGTTATATCTCGTTAAGGCCCAATAATCGGAAAAATAAGCACTTTTGAGAAAATGCAGTTCATATTGACTTTAATAAGCATTATAAAAATGTTGGAACTTTCGGAAAACTTATTACATCCTTTTTGTGAAAATTGGACTAAATTTGCAAACATTATTTACTATTCGGGTTAAATATGTCAATTTTGTATAACTATGTTCCAAACTGTCAAATTCATAACTTGAGGCTGGAAATTGTTAAAACAGTAAACAGGAAGCATAAATTGTCATTTTGGAAACTTTATTGGACTAAATATGTAATAAGATTCTAACGGAGGACTAACGGTGCAAAACCTACGCCGTTAGGGTAGAAAGTGTAAACTCTGTGTAAATACAAGGACTGAATAGTAACATTTATCCATATTTATTTCTCAATCATGTTTTACTCATTTTCATTTAAACATGTGCATTTTATTATTCGTTTCAGTATATTACTTTCGTTACGATTATATTTATATAACGAACTTTTAACGAATAATTTAACGTATTAATTCAACGACTTTCGAGGGAACGATAATTATGGAATCAAAAACATAAAAACAAGATAATTTACATATAATATTATTTTTGAACTTTAAGCATTTTAAGCATATCAAACTCACACATCACAAACCAAATCGTTATCCGTTACTCGTTTTCACACTCATTATTCGTGTTGAGCCAAAACTGTAAAAATCTAAGACTTCACTATTATTCAGGTCGTGTGTTGGAGCAGTTCCCATAAATTACTTGATTTCATATTTCACCTTTCCAAATACACTCAAGGTGAGTCATAGCCCCACTATTACTTTATTACTCATTTTAAACTACTTGGGATGAGAAACATGCTTACTTTTCTGGACTATCTAAACAATGCTTTTGTTTGACAAAACTACTACCTGCTGGCCTATGTACTATATTCATTGCCCCGATTCATGTACCGTTAATTCTTGCTAGAAGCACGAGTGATATAAATAGATCTATTTAGGGTGACACCTCCATCCGTGTTGAGATACAACAGTCCAGATAGGACAAACGGATGTATACCATGTCGAATTACAAGTGACTAGTGATAGCACACTTGTCGGGCTTTATTTTTACATGCACACTGTCGTAGCTTCGGTAGCATGAGACTTAGAGCAGAGTAATAGCACTTTCATATAACATTTCGCGCTTTGAAATGTTAACTCTTGAATTTACTAGTCCAACTTTACTGATTTATGTAAACCTATGAACTCACCAGCTTTTAGCTGACTTTTAGCATGTTTTTCTCAGGTGTTAAATTGTTGACATATGATGACGCAAGGCAGTGCTGTGGCAGGGGCATAGGCACACTTTTTGGAGTGTACACATAACACTCATGACCAGGCTTTTTGTACTATGGGACAACTAATAACTATAATGGGCCTTGTTTTCCGCATTTCAATTATGTAAAACTTATGTTTTAACTAATGAAGTTTTTAAAACGGATTTGATAAATTCGTTCTCTATTACTTATGTTGTGATCCAAATAAGTAACACCCCAGATATTATTTCCGTTGCGATCAGATTTGGGGGTGTTACAGATTGGCATCAGAGCTAAGGTTATAGAGAACTAGGTACACATAAAACCTAGACTATAACCGCTTTTTACAAAAACTCAACCTATGACCGCCACGTGCCAGCCTGCCTTACTTGCCACTTTACTTGCTACTCTACTTATCTGTTTTAGCAAGTTTAGCACATACTACGTGCTACTTTGATAAACACATACTTCATGTTAAATGCTTGGCACATACTACGTGCTACTTTGATAAACACATACTTCGTGTTAAATACTTGGCACATACTATGTGCTACTTTGATATAAACATGCTTTGTGTTAATGCCTAGCATATACTGCATGCTACTTTTAGGACACATACTTCGTGTTAATGCTTAGCATATACTTACGTGCTACTTTGAGGACACATACTTTCGTGTTAACTGTATACATATACATATGCACTTATATTATGGCTAATACTTTCTAGCCTTACACTAATGATTATAGGTATCTTTTATATACTTATACACGTATACCATCTTTGTCACCGACCATGTCTTCCAAATCATTTTATACCACTGAAACTATTCTCCGTGCTACTCGCACATCACTTACCCTTCAGATCACTCCAGATGCTGAAGACGCCTATGTACAAGTATCACAATCACAACCTAATACAGAACTTACTCTAAACACATCGCCACCTACTCACTCACCTCCACCTAGGAGAGTTACTGAGTCTTATTCAGATGAAGGATTTAATGGTTGTCCGGCTACATTCGAAATTGGGCAGAGTTCGAGGGGAACGCACCAAGAGACAATTTGAAAAGATGTTGAGCCAAACTCTCCATTGTATGACGTTCCAGACTCACCAATGCCAGACATCCCAGATGACTTATCCTCACTTAATCCCCCTGACTATACTATGAGTACTCGTGATTCGATATAGACCCTTCTTCAACAGCAAGTTAGCACACTAGACGCCCACACTGATCAGCTGGAAAGGTTACAACCAACACGTTTCGAATGGTATGATCGAAACATTGACACTTTGTTTAGGAGAGCCGATGCTGAGAGGCAAGAAGTGTTTGACTTAGGAATGAAGGTTGATGAGTTGCAGGACACTTATAACTATGAGCTTAGAAACTTGGATTCCAGAGTCCGCTGTTTGAGTAGAGACCATACTCAGGTACATGGTAGGATAGAAGGCGTTGAAAGGACCCTATGGTTAGCTAGAGACATAGCAAGAAACCAGGATCAGAAGATTTTCGTCTTAGAAGCCATGTTAGCTACTCAGATGAGGATGTGCCAGGAGTTCCAGGGACGCTTCGCAGACATAGGAGCTGCACAACTGGAGCTTGAGGCATAAATTAAGCGTTTACGTCGAGGACGTAACTAATCTTAGATTCACATGTATTGTTTCTGTACCCACTAAACCGAGTAGTCTTCAATTAGTGTCTAATGTATTTTCCAATAAGCTTGTAATTTTCAGATCTTGTAACCGACTTTTAATCTATAACAAGCTCATTTTGTCATATCTCTTTGTTGTGAATTAATCTTTCCTTTCATACTCTACTGTAATTTCATGTGATGACTTCTCATACCCCTATGCAAAAACTCATAATTTGTTACTTTCTTTTGTAGACAAATGGCTCCACGCAAATCAAACCATACTCGCAACGCAACTAATGCCACTCCCCCTCCAAACATAGTCAACCATCCAACTTTGGCAAAACTTGTGGCACAGCAAGTGGCAGAAGCCATGGCCGCTGCTGCCAACGTGGGATCAAGCACAAACACCGATGACAGAGCCGCGAAACCCACTAATGTCAGTCGGGGCTGCACATACAAAGAATTTCGTGCTTGTGATTCATGAAGTTTTGGAGGTACTGAGGGAGCTGTCAACTTAGCAAGATGGCTAGAAAAGTTGGAAACTGTGTTTCGCATCTTCAATTGCGAAGAAGAATCCAAAGTTAAGTATGTCTCGTATACTTCGACAGGCAGTGCTTTAACTTGGTGGAACTCTTACATGAAGTCATCAGGAATGGATATTGCTTACGCTATGGCATGGGAACAACTCAAAACTTTAATGCTTCAGAAATCTTACCCTCGCACTGAGGTCAAGAAGATGGAAGCAAAATTTTGGAACTTGAAGGTTCAAGGCACCAACATTGTTGTGTACACACAACGTTTCCAAGAATTAGCATTACTATGTCCCGAATTGGTTGCTACTGAATCATGAATGATAGAACGTTACATCGGAGGATTACCCATGAACATCAGAGGGAATATATTGGCTGCTAATCCTAGTGACTTACATAACACAATCTCCATCTCTCACAACTTAATGGATAAGGTGATCCAAGATATGGCAGAAAAAGAAGATAACAAAAGAAAATGGGAGGACAACTCAAGAGCCAACCATCAACAAAACAAATGACAAGAAGTCGCTAAGGTTTATTCTGCTGGACCCAATAACCAGAGGGCCTATGCTGGAAAAGCTCCTCTTTGTAACCGTTGTAAACTCCATCACAATGGGCTATGCTCCGTGAAATGTGGAAATTGTCAGAAAATCGGTCATATGACCAGGAATTGTAGAGCACCAGTTCTTGCTACTGCTCAAAGGGCACCAGTGACTAATCAAAGAGATCCTACCGTCAAGGACAAATCTTCCCTTACCTGCTTTGGGTGTGGGGAAAAAGGGAACTTCAAGCAAGAGTGCAGAAAGCAGAGAAACCAGGGTAACAATGGAAATCAAACTATTGGAGGAAACCAGGGTTATGCAGGGAACGCCTGAGGAAGAGTGTATGTGGTTGGAGGAAGAGAAGCACCAGAGGACCCGAGCGTTGTTACGGGTACGTTTCTTCTAAACAACCACCATGCATCTATTTTATTTGATGACGGGGCAGATAAGAGTTTCATATCAAACACATTTAGTCAGTTGCTAGATATCATCCCTACAGCTTTAGGCATTGGTTATGACGTAGAATTAGCTAATGGTAATGTGGAAAGAGTAGACAACATAATCCGAGGTTGTACACTAAACCTGTTAGACCATCCATTCAACATAGACCTTATGCCAGTAGGACTGGGCAGTTTTGACATTATTATTGGAATGGATTGGTTATCTAAACACCATGCAGTGATCATTTGCGATGAGAAGATTGTTCGTATAACGTACGGTAATGAAGTACTGGAAGTATTAGGAGATAGGAGAGACCATAGAAATGTGTCTCGATTGAACATCATATCATGCACCAAAGCTCAGAAGTACATTGAGGACGGATGTCTCCTCTTTGTAGCACAAGTTGAGAAGATAAAGAAGGAACCTAAAGAAAACCGCCTAGAAGACGTGTCGATCGTGCGTAACTTTTCGGAAGTCTTTCCCGAAGACTTGCCTGGACTCCCACCAGTTAGGTAACTAGAGTTTCAAATTGACTTAGTTCCAGGTGATGCACCCGTAGCGCGAGCACCATACCGATTAGCTCCTTCAGAGATGCAAGAATTGTCAGAACAACTACAAGAACTCTCAGAAAAAGGTTTCATCAGGCCTAGTTCCTCACCATGGGGAACTCCTGTTCTATTCGTAAAGAAGAAAGACGGATCCTTTCGGATGTGCATCGACTATAGAGAACTGAACAAGCTAACAGTAAAGAACTGATACCCACTTCCTAGAATCGACGACCTATTCGATCAACTACAAGGTTCCAGCGTATATTCAAAGATCGACCTTCGATTTGGATACCATCAACTTCGAGTTCGAGAAGAAGACATCCCAAAAACAGCATTTAAAACCCGGTATGGACACTATGAATTCCAGGTTATGCCATTTGGTTTGACAAACGCACCAGCAATATTCATGGACCTTATGAACAGGGTGTGTAAACCATATTTGGATAAGTTTGTGATTGTGTTCATAGACGATATCCTAATCTACTCCAAGAACAAAGAAGAACATGAAAAACATCTCAAGATGATTCTGGAATTGCTCAGAAAAGAGGAATTGTATGCAAAATTCTCAAAATGCGATTTCTGGATCTCCACAGTACAATTTCTCGAACACGTTATTGACAGCCAGGCAATTCACGTGCACCAACAACACCAACTGAAATAAGCCAATTCTTAGGACTTGCCGGTTATTACAGGAGATTCATTGAGGGATTCTCCAAGATAGCCAAACCATTAACCACACTAACTCCGAAAAACGTAAAGTATGTCTAGAGTAAAGACGAAGAAGAAGCCTTCCAGACACTCAAAGAAAAGCTGTGTAGTGCACCCATATTGGCCTTACCTGAAGGAAACGATGACTTTGTCGTATACTACGACGCTTCTCACAAAGGTTTAAGTGTTGTCTTGATGCAGAGGCAGAAAGTGATTGCTTATGCCTCATGACAACTCAAGACACATGAAAAGAACTACACAACTCATGATTTAGAACTGGGAGCACTTGTATTCGCTCTTAGGATATGGAGACATTACCTATAAGGCACTAAGTGTATAGTGTTTACGGACCACAAAAGCCTGCAACATATCCTAGACCAAAAAGAGTTGAACATGAGACAACGTAGGTGGCTAGAATTACTCAGTGATTACAACTGTGAAATTTGTTATCACCCGGGAAAAGCCAACGTTGTGGCAGATTCTCTTAGCCGGAAGGAACGACTCAAACCCTTGAGAGTCAGATCACTAGAAATGACGATTAGTTCACCTCTCCCATAAAAAATCCTCACTGCTCAGATTGAGGCACTCAAGGAAGAAAGTAGACCAAGTGAAAAACTCTACGATATGCCAGAGAATGCAAATGGCTTTATAAAGAGATCAGACGGAGTATTATGCTTCAACGATAGAAGCTGGGTACCACTCTATGGTGGGATACGAGAGTTAATTATGCATGAATCGCATAAGTCCAAGTACTCTATTCATCCCGGAGCTGATAAGATGCACCTTGATCTTAAGAAACTATATTGGTGGCCTAACATGAAGGCGGATATTGCACTATATGTCGGTAAATGCTTAACTTGTTCTAAAGTTAAAGCAGAACATCAGAAACCTTCCGGATTACTAGTGCAACCTGAACTCCCTGTATGGAAATGGGAATGAATCACTATGGACTTCATAACCAAACTACCAAGGACATCCAGTAGATATGACACGATTTGGGTGATTGTTGACAGACTCACCAAATCAGCACACTTTCTTCCCATCAAAGAAACTGACAGCATGGATCAACTAGCTCGCTTATACATGAAAGAGGTAGTCTTCAAACATGGAGTACCAATTTTGATCATCTCTGATCGCGACAGTCATTTCACTTCAAACTTTTGGCAGTCACTCCATAAAGCTTTGGGGACTAAACTAGACATAAGTACCGTTTATCATCCCCAAACTGACGGCCAAAGCGAAAGAACCATTCAAACCTTGGAGGATATGCTCTGAGCCTGTGTTATTGATTTCGGCAAGAAATGGGACGGACATTTTCCCCTAGTCGAATTCTCGTACAACAACAGCTATCATACGAGTATAAAAGCTGCACCATTTGAGGCACTCTATGGATGTAAGTACCGATCACCCATTTGTTGGACATAAGTGGGAGACAGTCAACTCATAGGTCCCAAACTCATTCATGAAACAACCGAAAAGATTGTGCAGATTCGTAACTAGATGCAAGCTGCACAAGACAGACAAAAGAGCTATGCAGACAAGAGACGTAAACCACTTGAGTTCCAAGTAGAGGACAGAGTCATGTTAAAGGTTTCGCCATGGAAAGGCATGATACGTTTTGGCAAACGTGGAAAACTAAATCCTCATTACATTGGACCTTTCGAAATTCTAGAAAGAATTAGACCGGTAGCGTACCAACTCCAGCTACCGCAAGAACTCAACAATGTACATGATGTCTTTCATGTATGCAATCTAAAGAAATGCTTGTCCGAGGAAACTCTTACTATTCCTCTGGAAGAAATAGAAGTTGACAATCGACTACACTTTATCGAAAAACCTGTTGAAATCATGGACCGAGAGGTCAAGAGATTGAAGGATAGTCGAATACCAATTGTCAAGGTTCGTTGGGATTCCCGAAGAGGCCCTGAATTCACGTGGGAACGTGAAGATGAATTCAAGGCCAAATATCCCCATCTTTTTGTATCTCCACCTGATAACCTAAGTTGAATGTCGGGACGACATTCAAATAAGGTTGGGAGACTGTAACAAATGGTAAATTTCCATTTTAATAATTATGATTATTTATCAGAAAATGCGCATTATTTATTTTCTGACACTTGTTAATGAGAGGTTATCTCATTTAATTACATTATCACACTACGATAACTCAAAAACATTGATACATGATACAATGCATTGGAACGAGCTCACACACGGACCACGAAAATCATTTATACGAATAATACACCAAACGGATCTATACTACTATTCCTAGCCCAAAAAAAATTGGCCTGTTACTATTCATGGTCCAACCCAAATTTCACATTTCTTTTATTATCACTCGACTGAACATGATAAGCTTTACCTCGATATCTTTTAATTTCGACACATAACATGTTAAACTTTTTACACATCTCAAATCTCTATACTGCAAATAATCAAGATCAACAAATCTCATTTCATGATTCAAACATTTGATTACAGAACGAAACACAAAGTAAAACGCATCCGAGACATGTACAAGTTCAACCAATATATTTCCATTTTAACTAAACCCGATCAAAACTGATTTGTACCTAAGCATAAAATTAATTCTAGTCGATTATGAGTTTATGAGATTATTTCTCACCATTTCTAACACATTAGACACGTTAGAAATCATTTTGGACACCTTGAAAATATGTCGAACACATTTGTAAACATGTAACTTAATCATAACCGAACCAACACAAACCCTCCCCCCTCCTAATACCTATGTACTCAAGTGTAATCTCATCTTATCTCTTAAAAATCCTAGAAAAAGAATCAAATCCACAACTTGACCAATATTAAAACAATATAAACTCATGTGCATGTATATATATCGAACTACATACACATACACTTGCTCATTCACTCATAAACACACTCAAGTAATTCTCTCTAGCCCTTTTACTCACTTGCCGATACCTTAAAGGAACCAGAAGCAATTTCTCAAGCCATTCGAGCCATTATTCGATCTTATACTCTTCATTCGAACCCTTTTGTGATCATACAGACAAGTGAAGTGCATCATACTCGATTCTAAGTCATTTTAAACACATAACTCACCATCTAAAGTATTGTAAGTCATTTCCAACTCGTTTCATTTCCTTTCTAACGTTTTAAATTATATCATGCATCGTACGTATATTATACTCGATCGTATTTACTTTCTACACTTTATTTCGAGTTCTTTTTATTTATTTTACGTAAATAATCATTGACCTCCTTCATGGATGGCTAGATATACGATATACACCTCTATTCAAAACTTATATAATCATTTTATGGCTTATCAAACTTTATTTTGATCATTCATTATATCGTATATAACATATCACAAATACATGTCATTTTTATATTTTGTACCATGTGATACTCGACTTAGAAATAGCCTCGTTAAAATCAATTCATACACACGACATGTCCATTTTATTACACTACCTATTTCTCAGCAAGACCATCTAATAAATTGTTGTTATGAGTTTCCCTTAATAAGCTCATGAAAGTCCCTTTATAATCCTAATCCTATCGCTACTCGAACCGACTAAAACCTTTTTATATTTATCGGATGGGCTTTAAACCCAAAAATAAGCCCAATAAGCATTCGCAATAAGCATTGCTTATAAGCAGTTTGAACATGTTTTTAAGATCATTTAGTAAGCCCAAGAATAAGCCCAAAACCCTTTTAAACCCAACAGATCGATAAATGTTATTGGGCCTTTGTTATATCTCGTTAAGGCCCAATAATCGGAAAAATAAGCACTTTTGAGAATAAGCAGTTCATATTGACTTTAATAAGCATTATAAAAATGTTGGAACTTTCAGAAAACTTATTACATCCTTTTTGTGAAAATTGGACTAAATTTGCAAACATTATTTACTATTCGGGTTAAATATGTCAATTTTGAATAACTATGTTCCAAACTGTCAAATTCATAACTTGAGGCTGGAAATTATTAAAACAGTAAACAGGAAGCATAAATTGTCATTTTGGAAACTTTATTGGACTAAATATGTAATAAGATTCTAACGGAGGACTAACGGTGCAAAACCTACGCCGTTAGGGTAGAAAGTGTAAACTCTGTGTAAATACAAGGACTGAACAGTAACATTTACCCATATTCATTTCTCAATCATGTTTTACTCATTTTCATTTAAACACGTGCATTTTATTATTCGTTTCAGTATATCACTTTCGTTACGGTTATATTTATATAATGAACTTTTAACGAATAACTTAACGTATTAATTCAACGACTTTCGAGGGAACGATAATTATGGAATCAAAAACATAAAAACAAGATAATATTATATATAATATTATTTTTGAACTTTAAGCATTTTAAACATATCAAACTCACACATTACAAACCAAATCGTTATCCGTTACTCGTTTTCACACTCATTATTCGTGTTGAGCCAAAACTGTAAAAATCTAAGACTTCACTATTATTCAGGTCGTGTGTTAGAGCCGTTCCCATAACTTACTTGATTTCATATTTCACCTTGCCAGATACACTCAAGGTGAGTCATATCCCCACTATTACTTTATTACTCATTTTAAACTACTTGGGGTGAGAAACATGCTTACTTTTCTGGACTATCTAAACAATGCTTTTGTTTGACAAAACTACTACCTGCTGGCCTAAGTACTATATTCATTGCCCCGATTCATGTACCGTTAATTCCTGCTAGAAGCACGAGTGATATAAATAGATCTATTGAGGGTGACACCTCCATCCGTGTTGAGATACAACAGTCCAGATAGGACAAACGGATGTATACCATGTCGAATTACAAATGACTAGTGATAGCACACTTTTCGGGCTTTATTTTTACATGCGCACTTTGCATGCACACAGTCGTAGCTTTGGTAGCATGAGACTTAGAGCAGATTAATAGCACTTTCATATAACATTTCGCGCTTTGAAATGTTAACTCTTGAACTTACTTGTCCAACTTTACTGATTTATGTAAACCTATGAACTCACCAGCTTTTAGCTGACTTTTAGCATGTTTTTCTCAGGTGTTTAATTGTTGACATATGATGACGCAAGGCAGTGCTGTGGCAGGGGCATAGGCACACTTTTTGGAGTGTACACATAACACTCATGACCAGGGTTTTTGTACTATGGGACAACTAATAACTATAATGGGCCTTGTTTTCCGCGTTTCAATTATGTAAAACTTATGTTTTAACTAATGAAGTTTTTAAAACGGATTTGATAAATTCGTTCTCTATTACTTATGTTGTGATCCAAATAAGTAACACCCCAGATATTATTTCCGCTGCGATCAGATTTGGGGGTGTTACAGTTTGCTTGTTTGACTAAAGTGACTCGATCTTTTTTCAAGAACTTGGTGCAACCATTAGAGAATGGTCTTTCAGAGGTTCCTAGTTCGGATCATGGTCACCCGTTGACAAAAGGCAGAGCCAAAAGTTTTTTTAAGTAAGTACACAACTAAATTTAGTTACTTTAATGGGTTCAAAACAAAAATATTGTAGAATAATACTAACGATCCTTTTATTTAATTGTATATTGCAGAAGCTCGTATCTATATATTGAGTAGCTTTTGGATCACAATGCTTATTATTAGTGACATAAAGCTTCAAGTCAGATTGTATAATGTGGGATTGATGTTGTATTATAATTTTGGCCAGGGACCATATTGTGACAAATCGTAATTTCAGGTCATTTTTCCAAACTCTGAAATTTACTATTCACGGATTACTATTCCATAAGCCTCATTCATGCATGCTGTCATATTTTTTGCTGTTTGATTTTTAGCCTTCATCCATGTTATGCATATTTTATGTTCGCGTGTTACTAGTTGCTCATAAGAACCAATTGTTCTTAGGTAAAATATGTGGTATCCATGATAATGTTGTTGTTGTTCAACCATATGGAAGTGCAACTGATAAAATATATATGACTAGTTTACGAGATTTAGTTGCGGCACAATATTGTCCATGTCTGTTTTAGATTATGACATTTTATTTTTACGTTGCTAGAATATGATAAATTTATGACTCAAATGTTTTCTTTAATGTTCGGATGCGTTTATGTTTTGTAAGAATGAAACAGCTTTACATTTACAACATTCAGACGTTTTAAAAAAACAAACAGTCTTATTGGATTCAGATTCAGACATTTACGCATCAGACTCAGATTCAAATGTGCAATTCAGATTCAGATTCAAATCCTCTTAATAAACAAACAGCACCTTAGAAATCAACTTAACATACTAGAATGGACACAAAAATTGCAAAAACAAAGTCTATGACTGCTTATCTCACAATAAGCCAATTCTAGCAATTGAAAACCTTCAATACTAAAGATGTCAAACTCAAACTAGCAAATCTACTTAGTTCAGCTCAAATCAACTTGAAAATAGCTTATATCAATCAAATTAAGCTAAACAAAGTTGGCTTAATGGTATTTGAACAGTAACAACCATTTTGACCCTTTTTTTAGTCTAATGCCAAACACTCCTTTAAACAAACAAATATGATTTTGAGCTAGATTTATGATGCAATACTCATATTTTCTGAAAGACATACCTAAATTAAGCTAGTTTAAGTGATTTTTAGCATAAGTCAGTATAAGCCAAGTGCTTATTTCATAAGCTAAGGACATGTGCATTTAAAACCTTATAAACTCTTAAAAGCTTAAATGAAGAGAAACAATGAAATAAGCTAAACTCAGTAACAACTCAACTTCAAATAAGCACAAGGAAGCTAAATAAACTCAAATAAGCATTGGAATAAGCATAAATCAGAAATAAGCAGTATATTAAGCAAAATGAGGAAATATGGAACTTACAAAGTCCTTTGCACAAACAAGGGCAATCAATTGCTCTCAGAGCTTATCTACAAGCTCCAGCTTGCTAGAAACAAGCTGGTACAGTCCTATAAGCCCTTCCCTTATTGGCTTATTATCCAATAGCTTATTTCCTCCAAATGCATTGGTATTTTTGATTTTTATTAAGTACTATTCAATTTTAGAACAAAGAAGCTCAGAATAAGCTATGAATTAGCTTATTTGAGTTCTACAAAGTAATTTCAGTAAGTGCTTATTTAAGTGCATATTTTTGCTTTTTTAAACTTTAATGAGCATTTAAACATAAAGGAAAAGAAGAATAAGTAATAACATGAATTGAATTTTTATTAGTGATAAAAAAACAAGTACAATGCTTATAATAAAACAGTAATTAAGACAGAAAAGCAGTAAAATAAGCAATTACAATAAAAATGACTTAAAATTAAAGTTAAAAAAAAAAGATAACAAGATATATCCATGTGTGAGTGAAGAGTCCTATTTATAGCCTTCCAAGCACCATATAGGGTTTCCATCCAATCAATCCCAGCCCTCAATTTTTGATGTCGACATCTTCTTGATGATCTCAGCCCTTGATTTAGACGCCACCTTGCTTAGACCAATGGGGGAGCTCTATTCTGCCAACGAGGCCTTAATATGAGCTCATACCTCTGACTAGACACCTTCTAGAAGGGGTAAAGTTACGCAGCAGGGTAAATCGAGGAAGAAGGATGAACAGTGAATCTTGGTTTTACCCGCCTTTTTTCCTTTTGTAGGTGGGATGATTTATGTAAATTGTTTAGAGCCACAGGGACGAATCGTGTAATTGTTTAGAGCCACAGGGCTGATTTATGTAAATTTATGTAATTAACTCTTGATTAGACGTCAGATTTATGGCTACAATAGGAAGATTAAAAAAGTATTTGAATACTTTAGGAAAAAAAAAGTTGGATGCCTACAAAAGAAAAATGTGGCAAGTTGGATGCCTTTTTAGACCATTTTCCCTTTCTAATATTACAAATGTGAATAGAGAATTGAGATAGAAAACAACAACACTTAAACATGTTTTCTAGTTTTGCAAAATGGAAAACACAAACACATGTTTCTCAAACTAAACGCGTTTTAAAAAAATTTCCATTGTTTTTTAGAAACAAAACTGTCATCTCTTTTCCTACAAAACAAAAAATAAGAAATGAAATAAAATGTTTTCCAACTAAACACCACTTAGCTTTTAATATTTTTTTACATCCAAAACTCAAAATTTAATTAAAAAAATATTATCAAAAAAGAAAATAATTTTTTTCTTGAAATATGAAAGTCTCGCTTCGTGTTTTGTTTTATTACTAGACGAGTACCCGTGCATAGCAACGGGATTTTCTAGCGGCAAACAATTATAGTTGTGATATTGTAGCTAAAGTGTTTCCAGTGACGTTTATAAATAAAACATAAAATAATCAAAATGTAACTGAATTTTTTTTTCTCGCATGCCAACTTTGTGTTGCGTTGTCTATATAGATATAACGTATCAATTACATGTTATTTTTCATCTCTTTATCTTAAGGATGCACCATCCAATATATATCAAGGCATACGAGAGTAATATATACATGGTGCCTTGTTATCCTGTAAAACGTCTTTGTACTTTATCATCAAGAGCTTCAGTGGGCCATTGAAGATCACGTGTACGTACCACTGAAATCATTTAACATTTTCACAAATTGAGATTTGTGAGAGAATCAATTGACATAATAAAAAAAGGATCATAAGGCTAAAAGCAATGGTGGTGAGTTACTCACCGCAACCTCAGCGCCCCCTTAGCTTTCTCTCACTCCCATCACCATACATCCATTTCGGTCACTCCCACTCACCATACATCCCATTTTTTATTTAATTAAATACTTTGTATTTATAAACTAAAAACGTAAAGGTGAACGTAAATTTAAATGTAATCGTACGAAATTAAAAACGTACACGTACAAAATTAAAAATATTTATTCATACATAGATTATAAAAAACTTAACACTACGGAATTAAAACATTACATAGATTATTAAAAACTTAACCCTACAGAATTAAAACATTAGATAGATTATTAAAAACTTAAACATACGGAATAAAATATGTAAATTAATAGTCCAAATCCCACTTCGCTTTGATCCCCGCCCTTATCACTTTCATGGCCCTGAGTGCATCCCCAGTCAAGTGATCATATGACTGCATATAAAACATTAAGTCCTTTTGTTTTGCCATATATTCCTGCATTTCCACCTCTCTCTTTTTTTTTCTCCAAAAATGCAGCGCGTTCTTTCTTATTTTTATATAGTGTAAAATGAGAAGTAAATTGTTGAGATTATGAAAGTATAAAAAATATTGAAGTTGGGTTTAAAAATGGTAAAGTTATTGGGTATTTATAGGTAAAATATTGGGTAGTGGGATTTTTTTTTTAAATATAGTGTCAAACGGTTATATTCCTTTTGGGCCCCACATATATACGTTTATTGCTTGGTGACTGGCTCACCATACGAACGCATTTCTTGGCCTAAATCACGCGCGAGTTTGGCATCCGTTTTGTAACTCACGAGCGTGAGTCACTCACTCACGGAGGAACTCACCTCCATTCCGTTTAGTCTAAGACATTTTCAAGAATTAATTTGCTATGGATTATATATTTAGAGGTAAAACATCAGTTAACATAATTAATGTTTCAAAATAGAGTTCACTATAAAATTATACATAAACATAAAGGATGATATACCTTGAAAAACATAATGAGTGTTGTTTGAGGTTTATATATTACATTCCAAAGTATTGTAATCACCTCATTCAATTCAAGAACTTCGCGACTTTCCATTAGACCACTTACATCGCACGTTAAAGTGCAAAGCAAACCCACGTTAAAGTGGGTAAAAGACAAAAAAAAACTACAAACCCACGTTAACATTGCGTTAGTTGATGTGAGTGTGGGAGTTAAAGCTGCGTTAACGGGGTGCGTTACCCGGTTAACGCAGCGTTAAGCTATTTTTTATTAAAAAAAAAAAAATCACTTTGCCCCCCTTTTAAGGGTAGTTTGTGTAAAAAATATTTGATATAAAGGTGAGTTAAGGTGTGTTAAAACCAAGTTAACCGTTGTGTGTGTTAAAGCTGAGTTAAGTTAAAGGGTGAAAAAGCTGACGTGGCATGCCTTAAAATTTAAACCTGAGTTAACTGATGTGAGTGGCCTTAGAATAAAACTAAAGCATCAAAACTTCTCGATCACCATTCACATTCACATGTACTATTCACGTATACTGCAATATCTAATTCATCTTATCTTATCAAAGTAGATGAGTAATATTTCTGAAATCAAAAGTTTATTTAGGATGTTGATATCACCAAATAAATCAAAAGTGAACTCAAAGTCAATTAAAAATTGAAACAGTTACCTCATTATTGAAGGCTTCAACTCCATATAGTCTCCATACACCATACCTGCAAAAAAAACTAAATAACAACAAAGAAAAGCTTGACATCATATATAAGCCCAAAGACTATTTTAAATAAGCTTGACATCAGAGGTTAATAAAATTAAAAGAATTGAAACCAACAAAAATATATTCTTAAATACATGTAAGAGTAAAAAAAAAGTTAATTTTGTATGCAAACCTGTTTGTCCACAAGTATCATTTCAAGGTTTATCTCATGCGGATTAGATGAAACCATTTTGTAAACTTAGCCTTTTGGTTTAAGCTCTCAAGAAAGACGACATTGGATGGTTGGGAACAAAAGTAATTGATGAATGTTTGATTTGATGGAGAACAACTCATTTAGAATATGATTTAAACATATCATGCGTAATTGAAATTTGTAATTGATAGGAATGAATTAAATGAAGATTATAATTGATATTAATAGATAGTCATATCCCATCAAGTTCAATAAGTTTCTTGCACCTTTAAATACTTTCCATCAATGAAATAAGTTTCTTGTCCATGAGAAATGTGTTTCAAGCAAAATATACGTGTTAACAGCCCATGTAAGTTTCTTTTGCAAAGCCATTTAAGACAAAGGGGTACTAATTCAGGAAACATACAAAGCCATTTAAAACAAAAAAAGCTGTACATTCTCATTCATGGAAAGAACAACCTTTTACATGCACATACATTGTTAATACTTTCCAAGATTGTGTAGTTAAGATTATACGTGTTAACCTTTTACAATCAATGTTTTTCAACATTTCACAAACCTTGACTTTTCCACTTTTCTCCTTTGACCATTCTAACATTATATGTAGTTAAGAAGAAGGGCAAGGGTAGAATATGCAAAGCATATTTTCAACAATCTTGACTTTTCCACATTCCCCTTTGACCATACACCCATTATATGTAGCATAGATATATTTTATTATTATACTAGCTTATAGACCCGTGGATTCACGGGGTTTTTAAAGAAATATCATAATGAGATAATAAGAAACCATCGATGAAAGTAAACATGTTCCATTAATATATGAGAAAAAGAATGAAATAATACACGAATTATTCGACAATCAATTGAGTTACTAACAATTAAAATAATTTTCATCGATGCCGCTGTCGTCTACAAACTTGAAGATCTTGAATTGCGAACGACGTATGTGACTAAACACCAACTTCGTACCAAATGCCAATTCCATGCACACCTAACATTTGTTACAAAATATAAGTAAAAGCTGTTCATGATTCATAATCCATTATAATTTAAAATCACTTAAACATTCCTACAACCTGTTTCATTGCAGTTAAATATCTTACGCTTATATTCAAAATCACTTAATCACTCCTACAACTCGTTTCATTTTAGGTATTTATCATCTCCTACAACCCGTTTCATTTTAGGTGTTTACCATGTATTGATGCATGAAGATAAAAGAGACATGGCATACCTTCTAAATCACTTTCCATCAAGCTATTGCAGTTGAATATCTTACGCTTATATTCAAAATCACTTAATCACTCCTACAACCCGTTTTGTTACAGTTAAATATCTTACACTTATATTCAAAATCACTTAAGCATTCCTACAACCTGTTTCATTGCAGTTAAATATCTTACGCTTATATTTAAAATCACTTAATCACTCCTACAACCCGTTTCATTTTAGGTGTTTATCATCTCCTACAACCCGTTTCATTTTAGGTGTTTACCATGTATTGATGCATGAAGATAAAAGAAACATGGCATACCTTCTAAATCACTTTCCATCAAGCTATTGCAGTTGAATGTTTTACGCTTATATTCAAAATCACTTAATCACTCCTACAACCCCTTTCATTACAGTTAAATCTTATGCTTATATTCAAAATCACTTAATCACTCCTACAACCCGTTTCATTACAGTTAAATATCTTACGCTTATATTCAAAATCACTTAAGCATTCCTACAACCTGTTTCATTGCAGTTAAATATCTTACGCTTATATTCAAAATCACTTAATCACTCCTACAACTCGTTTCATTTTAGGTATTTATCATCTCCTACAACCCGTTTCATTTTAGGTGTTTACCATGTATTGATGCATGAAGATAAAAGAGACATGGCATACCTTCTAAATCACTTTCCATCAAGCTATTGCAGTTGAATATCTTACGCTTATATTCAAAATCACTTAATCACTCCTACAACCCGTTTTGTTACAGTTAAATATATTACACTTATATTCAAAATCACTTAAGCATTCCTACAACCTGTTTCATTGCAGTTAAATATCTTACACTTATATTTAAAATCACTTAATCACTCCTACAACCCGTTTCATTTTAGGTGTTTATCATCTCCTACAACAGGTTTGATTTTAGGTGTTTAGCATGTATTGATGCATGAAGATAAAAGAGACATGGCATACCTTCTAAATCACTTTCCATCAAGTTATTGCAGTTGAATATCTTACGCTTATATTCAAAATCACTTAATCACTCCTACAACCCCTTTCATTACAGTTAAATCTTATGCTTATATTCAAAATCACTTAATCACTCCTACAACCCGTTTCATTACAGTTAAATATCTTACGCTTATATTCTAAATCATTTAATCACTCTGCACATGTACACACCCCTAAATACGATGGTAGATCTTATTATTTGATTCTTGGTCTTTATAGTTGTACTGATTCTTGACCCTTATAACAAAACAGATCTGCGATAAAATTATAACTAAACGTAAAGTATTCAAATACATTTAGGTAAATTATATCTAAATCATTTTATCACTCTGCACATATACACACCCTTAAATACGATGGTAGATCTTAAAAGAGACATGGAATACCTTCTAAATCACTTTCCATCAAGCTATTGCAGTTGAATATGTTACGCTTATATTCAAAATCACTTAATCACTCCTACAACCCGTTTCAGTACAGTTGAATATCTTACGATTATATTCAAAATCACTTAAGCACTCCTACAACTTATTTTATTGCAGCTAAATATCTTACGCTTATATTCAAAATCACTTAATAACTCATACAACCCTTTCATTTTAGGCGTTGACCATCTCCTACAACCCGTTTCCTTTTAGGGGTTTACCATGTATTGATGCATGAAGATAAAAGAGACATGGCATACCTTCTAAATCACTTTCCATCAAGCTATTGCAGTAGAATATCTTATGCTTATATTCAAATCACTTAATCACTCCTACAACCAGTTTCATTACAGTTAAATATCTTACGCTTATATTCAAAATCACTTAAGCACTCCTACAACCTGTTTAATTGCAGTTAAATATCTTACGCTTATATTCAAAATCACTTAATCCTAAAACCCATTTCATTTTCGTTGTTTACCATCTCCTACAACCCGTTTCATTTTAGGTGTTTAGCATGTATTGATGCATGAAGATAAAAGAGACATGGCATACCTTCTAAATCACTTTCCATCAAGATATTGCAGTTGAATATTTTACGCTTATATTCAAAATCACTTAATCACTCCTACAACCCGTTTCATTACAGTTAAATATCTTACGCTTATATTCAAAATTACTTACTCACTCCTACAACCCGTTTCGTTACAGTTAAATATATTACCCTTATATTCAAAATCACTTAATCACTCCTACAACCCATTTATTTTTAGGTGTTTAACATCTCCTACAACCCGTTTCATTACAGTTAAATATCTTACGCTTATACTTAAAATCACTTAAGCACTCCTACAACATGTTTAATTGCAGTTAAATATCTTTCGCTTATATTCTAAATCACTTAATCACTTCTACAACCCTTTTTATTTTAGGTTTTTACCATCTCCTACAACCCACTTTATGGTGGTTTTATATTAAAAAACTTGGTGTTCAACTGTCAAAAAAACGCAAAAGATAGATCATATGTATTAATGGTACAAAATCATATGAGACATTACCTTTATCTCATCCAATAAACCCATTCATCATTCCAAATGAATCACTTAGATAATTGATTAAAGCCTCAAATAAATTCGAAATTCAAAACAAAATGAAATACATGAACAAAGAGAGGATTAAAGGAAATGACAAAGTCTAATGTTACATGGATCATATATAACTTATTAGCACAAATTCTCAAATATTCAGGAAACTGCTTTGTAGCATTGTGAACACAAAGTGAATATAATATATTTATATGAAACTTGATGTGGCAGTTTCATCCTCTATATGATAAAACGGGTTGATTTGGTATATAGTTTTCAACTTTTCATGGAGCGGGCTAAAGTAGTACAATATAATAAAGTTAAATGAGAAATTGAATCGTTATCGTATAATAGATTAAAATTTATACTCTATCGGACAACACAAATGTACTACTTGCCCTGTGATTAGATTACTATTCGTTGTTTATCAAATAAAGTTGCGGGTTGAGTAATGGGTCGGAATGAAAGCAACCTACCGGGTAGCCTAGCCATACATAAACTTTCAAGTTTATTTCCAGAAGATTACTGAAACACTCAGCAATTCAACATTACACAAATAAGACTAATCTGTAAACCCCTCGCATAAACCTCACAACATCAACAAAAGAACATAGAAAACATTCATAATAAGACATGTACCGCAAGAGCCAAATTCAGATATTGGCCTAGCTACTAATCAAAGAAAAGGTTGTTCTTGAACAACCTATCTGTACTGCTTCTATTCTTTGACGCCCGGACACTTCTATCATCTTTCTAAGTTCCAAAACCTGATGAAACTGGTACGCGATCCGCAAAAAAATTTGGGTGACAATTTTCATCATCGTCATCAAAAGTAGTCCATCTTTGCTCTCCGGTTTTCTTCTGCTCCTCTTCATAGAATTTGACATGTTAACATCATCAAAAGTAGTCCATTTCTCCTCCACGGGTTTCTTCTGCTCCTTCTTTATAGCAATTGACATGTTAACGTGATCCTTATACTCTTTTCGCACCACTTCCACACAGTTTCTCCATATTGATCACACCATTTCCTGAAATTTCCATAAAAAAAGTTAGTCAGAGTTCAAGAAAAGTAACTAAAATTATTCAAGAAGTTTGACATTTTTCTTACTTGGCAAAGAACTTCTTCAGACCAGCTTTATCGATTGGAAGCCTAGTTGAAATCACTTCAATCTGATCATCCCTCCAAACATTTTATCGATTAGAACACATGACTATTGTTATTAGTTTCAAGATAAGAAAAACTGCAAGAAAATTCAATGTTCTATCACTTTTACCGATATATGCAAGGTGCGTTTTAAAACCATTATTGCACATTACCAATTCTAACCACAGAATCCAACTTGTTGCATTAAATGATTAGATCTTATTATTTGATTCTTGGTCTTTATAGTTGTACTGATTCTTGACCCTTATAACAAAACAGATCTGCAATAAAATTATAACTAAACATAAAGTATTCAAATACATTTAGGTAAATTATATCTAAATCATTTTATCACTCTACACATATGCACACCCCTAAATACGATGGTAGATCTTAAAAGAGACATGGAATACCTTCTAAATCACTTTCCATCAAGCTATTGCAGTTGAATATGTTACGCTTATATTCAAAATCACTTAATCACTCCTACAACCCGTTTCAGTACAGTTAAATATCTTACGATTATATTCAAAATCACCTAAGCACTCCTACAACCTATTTTATTGCAGCTAAATATTTTACGCTTATATTCAAAATCACATAATAACTCATACAACACTTTCATTTTAGGTGTTGACCATCTCCTACAACCCGTTTCCTTTTAGGGGTTTACCATGTATTGATGCATGAAGATAAAAGAGACATGGCATACCTTCTAAATCACTTTCCATCAAGCTATTGCAGTAGAATATCTTATGCTTATATTCAAATCACTTAATCACTCCTACAACCAGTTTCATTACAGTTAAATATCTTACGCTTATATTCAAAATCACTTGAGCACTCCTACAACCTGTTTAATTGCAGTTAAATATCTTACGCTTATATTCAAAATCACTTAATCCTAAAACCCGTTTCATTTTCGTTGTTTACCATCTCCTACAACCCGTTTCATTTTAGGTGTTTAGCATGTATTGATGCATGAAGATAAAAGAGACATGGCATACCTTCTAAATCACTTTCCATCAAGATATTGCAGTTGAATATTTTACGCTTATATTCAAAATCACTTAATCACTCCTACAACCCGTTTCATTACAGTTAAATATCTTACGCTTATATTCAAAATTACTTACTCACTCCTACAACCCGTTTCGTTACAGTTAAATATATTACCCTTATATTCAAAATCACTTAATCACTCCTACAACCCATTTATTTTTAGGTGTTTAACATCTCCTACAACCCGTTTCGTTACAGTTAAATATCTTACGCTTATACTTAAAATCACTTAAGCACTCCTACAACATGTTTAATTGCAGTTAAATATCTTACGCTTATATTCTAAATCACTTAATCACTTCTACAACCCTTTTTATTTTAGGTTTTTACCATCTCCTACAACCCACTTTATGGTGGTTTTATATAAAAAAACTTGGTGTTCAACTGTCAAAAAAACGCAAAAGATAGATCATATATATTAATGGTACAAAATCATATGAGACATTACCTTTATCTCATCCAATAAACCCATTCATCATTCCAAATGAATAACTTAGATAATTGATTAAAGCCTCAAATAAATTCGAAATTCAAAACAAAAATGAAATACATGAACAAAGAGAGGATTAAAGGAAATGACAAAGTCTAATGTTACATGGATCATATATAACTTATTAGCACAAATTCTCAAATATTCAGGAAACTGCTTGTAGCATTGTGAACACAAAGTGAATATAATATATTTATATGAAACTTGATGTGGCAGTTTCATCCTCTATATGATAAAACGGGTTGATTTGGTATATAGTTTTCAACTTTTCATGGAGCGGGCTAAAGTAGTACAATATAATAAAGTTAAATGAGAAATTGAATCGTTATCGTATAATAGATTAAAATTTATACTCTATCGGACAACACAAATGTACTACTTGCCCTGTGATTAGATTACTATTCGTTGTTTATCAAATAAAGTTGCGGGTTGAGTAATGGGTCGGAATGAAAGCAACCTACCGGGTAGCCTAGCCATACATAAACTTTCAAGTTTATTTCCAGAAGATTACTGAAACACTCAGCAATTCAACATTACACAAATAAGACTAATCTGTAAACCCCTCGCATAAACCTCACAACATCAACAAAAGAACATAGAAAACATTCATAATAAGACATGTACCGCAAGAGCCAAATTCAGATATTGGCCTAGCTACTAATCAAAGAAAGGGTTGTTCTTGAACAACCTATCTGTACTGCTTCTATTCTTTGACGCCCGGGCACTTCTATCATCCTTCTAAGTTCCAAAACCTGATGAAACTGGTACGCGATCCGCAAAAAGATTTGGGTGACAATTTTCATCATCGTCATCAAAAGTAGTCCATCTTTGCTCTCCGGTTTTCTTCTGCTCCTCTTCATAGAATTTGACATGTTAACATCATCAAAAGTAGTCCATTTCTCCTCCACGGGTTTCTTCTGCTCCTTCTTTATAGCAATTGACATGTTAACGTGATCCTTATACTCTTTTCGCACCACTTCCAACACAGTTTCTCCATATTGATCACACCATTTCCTGAAATTTCCATAAAAAAAGTTAGTCAGAGTTCAAGAAAAGTAACTAAAATTATTCAAGAAGTTTGACATTTTTCTTACTTGGCAAAGAACTTCTTTAGATCAGCATTATCGATTGGAAGCCTAGTTGAAATCACTTCAATCTGATCATCCCTCCAAACATTTTATTGATTAGAACACATGACTATTGTTATTAGTTTCAAGATAAGAAAAACTGCAAGAAAATTCAATGTTCTATCACTTTTACCGATATATGCAAGGTGCGTTTTAAAACCATTATTGCACATTACCAATTCTAACCACAGAATCCAACTTGTTGCATTAAATGATTAGATCTTATTATTTGATTCTTGGTTTTTATAGTTGTACTGATTCTTGACCCTTATAAAAAAACAGATCTGCAATAAAATTATAACTAAACATAAAGTATTCAAATACATTTAGGTAAATTATGTCTAAATCATTTTATCACTCTGCACATATACACACCCCTAAATACGATGGTAGATCTTAAAAGAGACATGGAATACCTTCTAAATCACTTTCCATCAAGCTATTGCAGTTGAATATGTTACGCTTATATTCAAAATCACTTAATCACTCCTACAACCCGTTTCAGTACAGTTGAATATCTTTCGATTATATTCAAAATCACTTAAGCACTCCTACAACCTATTTTATTGCAGCTAAATATCTTACGCTTATATTCAAAATCACTTAATAACTCATACAACCCTTTCATTTTAGGCGTTGACCATCTCCTACAACCCGTTTCCTTTTAAGGGTTTACCATGTATTGATGCATGAAGATAAAAGAGACATGGCATACCTTCTAAATCACTTTCCATCAAGCTATTGCAGTAGAATATCTTATGCTTATATTCAAATCACTTAATCACTCCTACAACCAGTTTCATTACAGTTAAATATCTTACGCTTATATTCAAAATCACTTAAGCACTCCTACAACCTGTTTAATTGCAGTTAAATATCTTACGCTTATATTCAAAATCACTTAATCCTAAAACCCGTTTCATTTTCGTTGTTTACCATCTCCTACAACCCGTTTCATTTTAGGTGTTTAGCATGTATTGATGCATGAAGATAAAAGAGACATGACATACCTTCTAAATCACTTTCCATCAAGATATTGCAGTTGAATATTTTACGCTTATATTCAAAATCACTTAATCACTCCTACAACCCGTTTCATTACAGTTAAATATCTTACGCTTACATTCAAAATTACTTACTCACTCCTACAACCCGTTTCGTTACAGTTAAATATATTACCCTTATATTCAAAATCACTTAATCACTCCTACAACCCATTTATTTTTAGGTGTTTAACATCTCCTACAACCCGTTTCGTTTCAGTTAAATATCTTACGCTTATACTTAAAATCACTTAAGCACTCCTACAACATGTTTAATTGCAGTTAAATATCTTACGCTTATATTCTAAATCACTTAATCACTTCTACAACCCTTTTTATTTTAGGTTTTTACCATCTCCTACAACCCACTTTATGGTGGTTTTATATAAAAAAAACTTGGTGTTCAACTGTCAAAAAAAACGCAAAAGATAGATCATATGTATTAATGGTACAAAATCATATGAGACATTACCTTTATCTCATCCAATAAACCCATTCATCATTCCAAATGAATCACTTAGATAATTGATTAAAGCCTCAAATAAATTCGAAATTCAAAACAAAATGAAATACATGAACAAAGAGAGGATTAAAGGAAATGACAAAGTCTAATGTTACATGGATCATATATAACTTATTAGCACAAATTCTCAAATATTCAGGAAACTGCTTGTAGCATTGTGAACACAAAGTGAATATAATATATTTATATCAAACTTGATGTGGCAGTTTCATCCTCTATATGATAAAACGGGTTGATTTGGTATATAGTTTTCAACTTTTCATGGAGCGGGCTAAAGTAGTACAATATAATAAAGTTAAATGAGAAATTGAATCGTTATCGTATAATAGATTAAAATTTATACTCTATCGGACAACACAAATGTACTACTTGCCCTGTGATTAGATTACTATTCGTTGTTTATCAAATAAAGTTGCGGGTTGAGTAATGGGTCGGAATGAAAGCAACCTACCGGGTAGCCTAGCCATACATAAACTTTCAAGTTTATTTCTAGAAGATTACTGAAACACTCAGCAATTCAACATTACACAAATAAGACTAATCTGTAAACCCCTCGCATAAACCTCACAACATCAATAAAAGAACATAGAAAACATTCATAATAAGACATGTACCGCAAGAGCCAAATTCAGATATTGGCCTAGCTACTAATCAAAGAAAGGGTTGTTCTTGAACAACCTATCTGTACTGCTTCTATTCTTTGACGCCCGGACACTTCTATCATCTTTCTAAGTTCCAAAACCTGATGAAACTGGTACGCGATCCGCAAAAAGATTTGGGTGACAATTTTCATCATCGTCATCAAAAGTAGTCCATCTTTGCTCTCCGGTTTTCTTCTGCTCCTCTTCATAGAATTTGACATGTTAACATCATCAAAAGTAGTCCATTTCTCCTCCACGGGTTTCTTCTGCTCCTTCTTTATAGCAATTGACATGTTAACGTGATCCTTATACTCTTTTCGCACCACTTCCAACACAGTTTCTCCATATTGATCACACCATTTCCTGAAATTTCCATAAAAAAAGTTAGTCAGAGTTCAAGAAAAGTAACTAAAATTATTCAAGAAGTTTGACATTTTTCTTACTTGGCAAAGAACTTCTTCAGATCAGCTTTATCGATTGGAAGCCTAGTTGAAATCACTTCAATCTGATCATCCCTCCAAACATTTTATCGATTAGAACACATGACTATTGTTATTAGTTTCAAGATAAGAAAAACTACAAGAAAATTCAATGTTCTATCACTTTTACCGATATATGCAAGGTGCGTTTTAAAACCATTATTGCACATTACCAATTCTAACCACAGAATCCAACTTGTTGCATTAAATGATTAGATCTTATTATTTGATTCTTGGTCTTTATAGTTGTACTGATTCTTGACCCTTATAACAAAACAGATCTGCAATAAAATTATAACTAAACATAAAGTATTCAAATACATTTAGGTAAATTATATCTAAATCATTTTATCACTCTGCACATATGCACACCCCTAAATACGATGGTAGATCTTAAAAGAGACATGGAATACCTTCTAAATCACTTTCCATCAAGCTATTGCAGTTGAATATGTTACGCTTATATTCAAAATCACTTAATCACTCCTACAACCCGTTTCAGTACAGTTAAATATCTTACGATTATATTCAAAATCACTTAAGCACTCCTACAACCTATTTTATTGCAGCTAAATATCTTACGCTTATATTCAAAATCACATAATAACTCATACAACACTTTCATTTTAGGTGTTGACCATCTCCTACAACCTGTTTCCTTTTAGGGGTTTACCATGTATTGATGCATGAAGATAAAAGAGACATGGCATACCTTCTAAATCACTTTCCATCAAGCTATTGCAGTAGAATATCTTATGCTTATATTCAAATCACTTAATCACTCCTACAACCAGTTTCATTACAGTTAAATATCTTACGCTTATATTCAAAATCACTTAAGCACTCCTACAACCTGTTTAATTGCAGTTAAATATCTTACGCTTATATTCAAAATCACTTAATCCTAAAACCCGTTTCATTTTCGTTGTTTACCATCTCCTACAACCCGTTTCATTTTAGGTGTTTAGCATGTATTGATGCATGAAGATAAAAGAGACATGGCATACCTTCTAAATCACTTTCCATCAAGATATTGCAGTTGAATATTTTACGCTTATATTCAAAATCACTTAATCACTCCTACAACCCGTTTCATTACAGTTAAATATCTTACGCTTATATTCAAAATTACTTACTCACTCCTACAACCCGTTTCGTTACAGTTAAATATATTACCCTTATATTCAAAATCACTTAATCACTCCTACAACCCATTTATTTTTAGGTGTTTAACATCTCCTACAACCCGTTTCGTTACAGTTAAATATCTTACGCTTATACTTAAAATCACTTAAGCACTCCTACAACATGTTTAATTGCAGTTAAATATCTTACGCTTATATTCTAAATCACTTAATCACTTCTACAACCCTTTTTATTTTAGGTTTTTACCATCTCCTACAACCCACTTTATGGTGGTTTTATATAAAAAAACTTGGTGTTCAACTGTCAAAAAAACGCAAAAGATAGATCATATGTATTAATGGTACAAAATCATATGAGACATTACCTTTATCTCATCCAATAAACCCATTCATCATTCCAAATGAATCACTTAGATAATTGATTAAAGCCTCAAATAAATTCGAAATTCAAAACAAAATGAAATACATGAACAAAGAGAGGATTAAAGGAAATGACAAAGTCTAATGTTACATGGATCATATATAACTTATTAGCACAAATTCTCAAATATTCAGGAAACTGCTTTGTAGCATTGTGAACACAAAGTGAATATAATATATTTATATGAAACTTGATGTGGCAGTTTCATCCTCTATATGATAAAACGGGTTGATTTGGTATATAGTTTTCAACTTTTCATGGAGCGGGCTAAAGTAGTACAATATAATAAAGTTAAATGAGAAATTGAATCGTTATCGTATAATAGATTAAAATTTATACTCTATCGGACAACACAAATGTACTACTTGCCCTGTGATTAGATTACTATTCGTTGTTTATCAAATAAAGTTGCGGGTTGAGTAATGGGTCGGAATGAAAGCAACCTACCGGGTAGCCTAGCCATACATAAACTTTCAAGTTTATTTCCAGAAGATTACTGAAACACTCAGCAATTCAACATTACACAAATAAGACTAATCTGTAAACCCCTCGCATAAACCTCACAACATCAACAAAAGAACATAGAAAACATTCATAATAAGACATGTACCGCAAGAGCCAAATTCAGATATTGGCCTAGCTACTAATCAAAGAAAGGGTTGTTCTTGAACAACCTATCTGTACTGCTTCTATTCTTTGACGCCCGGACACTTCTATCATCTTTCTAAGTTCCAAAACCTGATGAAACTGGTACGCGATCCGCAAAAAGATTTGGGTGACAATTTTCATCATCGTCATCAAAAGTAGTCCATCTTTGCTCTTCGGTTTTCTTCTGCTCCTCTTCATAGAATTTGACATGTTAACATCATCAAAAGTAGTCCATTTCTCCTCCACGGGTTTCTTCTGCTCCTTCTTTATAGCAATTGACATGTTAACGTGATCCTTATACTCTTTTCGCACCACTTCCAACACAGTTTCTCCATATTGATCACACCATTTCCTGAAATTTCCATAAAAAAAGTTAGTCAGAGTTCAAGAAAAGTAACTAAAATTATTCAAGAAGTTTGACATTTTTCTTACTTGGCAAAGAACTTCTTCAGATCAGCTTTATCGATTGGAAGCCTAGTTGAAATCACTTCAATCTGATCATCCCTCCAAACATTTTATCGATTAGAACACATGACTATTGTTATTAGTTTCAAGACAAGAAAAACTGCAAGAAAATTCAATGTTCTATCACTTTTACCGATATATGCAAGGTGTGTTTTAAAACCATTATTGCACATTACCAATTCTAACCACAGAATCCAACTTGTTGCATTAAATGATTAGAAACATAAGTAGCATAATCTGTCTAAAAAGTAAATAAAAACATTTTGAAGCAGATTGCCCATAAATAAAGTGTATCAAGATTGAGATTGCTTACGATAACTGAAGTTTTGCTTTGCTTTTCGTTAGCTCCTTCCTGGTTTTATCTTCTAAAACCTGAGGCAAGAGATGCATCAGCACAAGAAAACCAATGATGTAGATTATATTGCACCAATTTTTTTTTTTAATTTAATAACCTTATCAACAAAGAATTCAGATGATGAGCCATCCATATGTAGCTTTCGCTTGATTTTAGTATCTGTCCCCTCCTTAGGATGTGCATAAGTTCCCTTAACCGAATCATTTAACGATAAAGGCACAATATCTTTCTCAGAATCATCACTCTTTTTCCATTTCATAAAACCACCAAACGGGCTCTTTTTTTCCTTCTTTTCCTAGTCCTCATTTACCACACTTTCAGCCATCAGAATCGTGGGTTTTTCATTTTCTTTTTCTTTCAGTTCACAATTCCAAAACGGATTCTCTTACGGCATTCCAACGCTTTTATCTTTTCCATTTTTGATAGATGATGATGATGAGATACCAAGAACTGATGTAACTCCTTTGACTTGTTTAACGCCTGACTTTTGCTGCTTTGGCTTGTTTTTAGAACCCGAGTCTTCCAAATCGATCACGGACCATTCATTGTTTGGGTCTTTTTGCTGTGGTCCAGCGATGACGACATCTTTTGGGTCTATTAGCTTCAGCCTCAGTTAGCTTCATGGCTGCCTAAAAATATGACATGACCCTAAAAATAATCGTTGACACAAGTGACATGGTAAGATCCAATTAAAGCTAAAAGAACAAAAAAAAAATAAAAATAAAAATACAATATATACTCAACTCTAAGGGTGAGGGAAGATTCTTTTTGTATTTTTTTATATTTTTGTAAAAGCAAGTAAAATCTCGGGTTTGAAGGAGTGGGCGGAATTAGTTGCTAGTCAACTAACCCAAATAACTACAATTGCAAATAAAATAAAATAACTGAAAATAAAAAGGTTATGGAACTTATATGGAGAGAAATGTGTTTACTTAGATTTCCTTACTCCCTAACTATCTTTTACAGGTTGATTAGTGTGTATTAATTGCGTGGACGACGGGTGTATTCCTTAATACCAATCGTGGGGTGGTGTACGTACTTCCCCAACTCTATAAGCTCCTACTTCACTCCTATGTCGAGCCGGTTAAGAAGCTCCTAACATGGGATCACTAGAATTCGCTCATGCATTAAATACAACCATAATAACCTTAGTACGCATTGGTTCATGTTTCTTAAGACGTTCAAGCAAGTTACCGTATAGGAGGTTAGCCAATTTTCTTAAGCCTAACATCGATAAACAATCATCCAATACAATTAATAACACACCAACAACCAATAATCAATAGTTAGGTTTCATTAGATCTAAGCAAACACAAGATAAATCTAGCCTAGCATGTTAAATAAAAGACAAGAACAAGATATAATCAAACAACACATAGACATATTGAATGATTAATTGATTACTTATCTTCAATTGAACATGGGAGATCCAAGGGTATAAAACCCTTAAAAATGGCAGAAAAATCGTCTTAGGGTTTCTCCTCACAAAGTTGCACACTAATGACTAAAAATTATGAAAAAATATATATAGGAAAACAGATCTGACGGCGTCACGTTATAGAGTGTGACGTCGTCACCTCGCCGCGGTTAGGGTTTCTTGATGGCCTTCTTGACGCCGTCCCCTTTTAATCCTCCAAAATCCTTTCTGGCTTATCAAGGGCTGACGGCCTTCTTGACGCCGTCCCCCTTTAATCTTCCAAAATCCTCTCTGGCTTATCAAGGGCTGACGGCGTCACACTAGGGCTTGACGCCGTCACAGGTACTTTTCCAGCAGATTTAGAGACTTTGTCGTTTTCTTCACTTTTATGCTCCAAAAACGTCCAAAATGCTTCCTTTTCCAGATTTCTTCTCCAAAGTACCTAAAATGACAAAAGGAACGATTTAGGGCAATATTTGATCAAATAAATACGATTTAGGGCTTAAATGACCCCCTAAAAGCGGTACACTTTTCGCTTCATCAAATACCCTTACACTTGAGATTTGCTTGTCCTCAAGCAAATGCGCTTTTATTCTAATCAAAATACAAGTTAAGGGTCATTTAACGCTAATATAAAAGTAATTACAACAAATAGTCGTTCCACTTTAATCATAATAAGCACGGAGATTACAGACTAGCACCTCACAAGTAGTGTTTAGATACTCACATCTCTTAGGTGTCATAAAAGTATATCTCATAAATGAAAATGAATAATATCTCTCACTACCTGTCATAGCAAATAGATTACCATAGGCTTGGGAAATGATCAAAAACCTCCTCCACTAGGCGTAAGCACCTAAGATAAACTATCAAAGAGGGCTTTTAAACGGGTTATAACGTTAGGTGTAGGGATATGATAAACACGGTTTTGTTGGATTAAAGGATATTTTACTGGTGGCGAGTTAAAGATCTTGATTAATTACATGTACAATATGGCGTTGCTAAGCCAAGACTAGACTCGACTTAAGCTAATGAAAAAATAAATAACAAAAAGATAAAATAAACATAAAATAAAACGGGATGTATCCCCCTTACACTTTTTTTTTTTTTTTTTTTTGCATACACTCTTGCCCTACCATCCAAAATAATACATCGTAGGGGCGTTGCATTCCCCTTACACTTGAACTTTTACATAACTTTACAATTAACTATTCTAATGACTCGAATTAAGATAATCGAAACACTTGGAGTACTTTTAAAATATTTAGCACATATGGGGGTAATAATGTTGTTCTTCCCCATTACTCCATTACACTAGTACTTTACCCATGAGTCCCAATCGTCCCAAAACAATATGTACAAGGATATGACTCGACTTAGCAACCATGTAATCAATTAGATAATTAACTTGGGGTTTAAACAAATGTCGTCACAATAATGCACTAAAAATGAGTGCATACAAGGTAGGCTAAGGCGATTTGGGTGTACATTTAAGTGGGGTGTAACAAATTCTTCCTTTAAGTAAAATGCTTAAAGTTAGAAACGAAAAGATAGGCTCTGAGGGTGTACTAGGGGTATCATGTACTAAAAATGAGTACAACGCAAAGGGTGTGGGAGAATTACTTAACCAATGTAGCCAATGTAATTATAACAAAAACACAGGTGTAAAACAATGAGTTAATCCTAATGCCTCTTATCATGTAGTAAATCTAACTACACGAATGTAGTCTCACTTGTGGCCTCGGAATGGTCCTAACGCAAGTTCTAGAATCTAAGTGCTACCGGTACACACACCATAGCATAAATGCTTTTCCTACCAATTCTATGGGCGAACCTCACATATTTGGGGGTGGAAAATTTTTTAGTGGTACGGTTTTGTGCTAGTCATATAACTCCTATCCATGAGACGCTCATTAAGACCAAAGTTTCACTCCTATATGTTGTAAAAAATTTTAAATTTGGCACTAAAATTGCCATAACAGGTATTTCTCTCAGTTTTATTACACATCTACCATTAAACAAACGAAAAATCAAGTGCAATTATATTCTCTAAGGTGTCGTACTTTACCCCCCTTACACTTAAGATGAACATTGTCCCCAATGTTCAAATAACAAGATGTAAAAGTAAATAAGGTAAAAGAATGAAATCAAATACTCTCCTGATTCGCTCGGTGGATAAAGAGGTAACATGGTTAGATCTTCTTCCAAGGTAATGTGGAGGCTTCAAGACTAAAGCAGCGCCAAAAGCTAGATTCCACATACATCTCCTTATCCAAAATAACCTGTTAAACCTGAGAAAACAAACACGAAAACCTGGATAACATCGGCGGGATAAATCTGTATAAGGATATAATGCTTGTGGAATGATTATTTTGCAGATTCCTGGAGTTTATAAGTTAGAGATTTAATAAAAACTTTTTATGATTCTGGTAGAAAAACAAAACTTTCAAAAATTTCAGAAATTTAAAACCTGACGCCGTCAGGTTGTAAGGCCTGACGCCGTCAGAAATGATCTGACAGAATTCTCATGTTAAGTTTCCGGAAAATTTCTGGAAAAACCTATACCTTACTTCCTGGAATTCCTGCAAAATATCATTATGACTCGATACAAGCATTTGACTCAAACAATTACTAATATGTATGTTAATTTAATATTGTTATGATTCATGTTCATTTGTTCTAATAAACCGATTTGGATTTCCCTTACACTTAATTTTTGCAAAATACCTTTATATGTAGTTAAGACGAAGTTAAAAACAAGATAAAGCATTTTCACAATTTAGTTTCGAACATGAATCAATAATAATAAAAATTAAACATACATACGGAAGCAAATAAAATCAAACAAACAAATAAACAAACAAAGCAAATAAAGCTTGGGTTGCCTCCCAAGAAGCGCTTTTCTTTATTAACGAGTCTTGTAGCTAGACTCAAAGTCCTTTTAACCTATGTAAGTGAGATCGTCATCGAGGACATCTTTAGGGTTAAGCTTGGATTGAAGTTTTCTATTGGTCCGCATAGTACGATATATCTTTTCAAACCTCTCTCCATCCGGGTCATACAATGTCATCTTAATATGCCATGACCCATCTCCATCTTTGGGTGGTTTGTCCCAATCCCACTTATGATCATTGTCTTCACATGTCCACCTATTCATCCCTAGGTTAATTGGCAAAACTCCTAGGAAATCAATCATCTTCCTAAAAACTAGAGGGTCTTCAAATGGATCCAATTCGGTGTCCCTAGCCAAGAGTTGTTCTACCGTATGTGTTCGGCTCACAAAGTCCTCTACTAGGTAAAATGGGCGTTGGGGTCCTATGAAGTCTCCATCGATCCAGGGTCCATATCTAGATGGTCTCCTATTTAATTCTAACCAATGGGGTGTTGGTTCCTCACTAGTATCATAGGCATGTTTCTTCACATCATAGACTGACCAAGTATCACCTTCTCCTACCGCTATCTTAGATTCCTTACAATCAATCATAGCACTAGCAGTCGCCAAAAATCCTCTACCTATCAACAAGGGGCATGTAGGGTCGCTAACCATATCAAGGACGTGGAAATCGGCTAAAATGGTTAGTTTTCCTATGTGTACTAACACGTCCTTGACTACTCCAACCGGGTAAGCAACACTTCCATCCGCTAAGCCTATTATTACCTCGGTTTCTTCAAGTTTCCCTAGTTTTAGAGAGGTGTAGAAAGGTAACGGAAGTAGGTTAAGCCTTGATCCAAGATCGGCTAATGTGTCATAAGCCTCCGAATTACCGATCTTGCAAGGTAGAACAAATAAGCCCGGATCATCTAACTTCTTAGGTAGTTTGTTTTGAACGAACGCGGTCCCTTTGTCACCTAACTCGAGCTTCTTCTCATATTTTTCTAAGAGGGCATTATAATAGGGGCTCGTGCTAATACATCAATAACCGGACGTTCAAGGTGGAGCTCCTTTAATTCTTCGTCAAGGTTTTGAGTGGGAGGTGTTTCAACTATGTTGTTGACCAATTTAGTGTTGGATATCATAACTTCTTGGTCATTTTGAACGACTTGGGTTTGTTTGAAACACGAGCTCATGGAATTGACCGAATAATATTGTGGACAAGAACTAGGAGACGAAACTGATGAAATGGCGTTGACGTTTAGTTTCGGGTTCTTGACTGTGTTGCTAGGGAGTGCTCCCATTTCTCGGTCATTCAGGGCTTTCAACAAAGTGTCAATCTTATTGGTCATCTCGCTTTGTTTTTGTTTGAAATCGGCTTCAAACTTTGCTAAACGAGCTTCTTGAGATGTCACGAAGTTGGACATCAACCCTTCAAGATTATTGGTACTACCATAATTGGAAGGATTGTTGTTGAAAGTACGGTTCGAAGATGAACCGCTTGATTGAAAACGATTAGGTGGGTTGGAAGAATTGGTTTGTTGTGCGTTTTGGTTTTGTTTCCACCTAAGGTTTGGGTGATTTTTCCATGAGGGGTTGTATGAATCACCGTAGGGGTTTGGCTCGGGTTTGAAAGTGTACCACTTGTCTCCCGCTCCGTCGATACGCGAGGATGCGTAGTCCGCAAAAGCTTGTTCGGGGAGTTCCATGCAATCACGAGTGTCGTGGGGACCACTACATAATTCACACGAAGAAGTGATTTTGTTCACTTGGCTTGAAGGTTTAGGAGCCTCGTAGGATTTCATAAGAAACTTGACTTGGTCTTCAAGTTCTATGATCCTACGGTCGGAAGTGCTTGAATTATTCGAAGGCAAAGATATTGCCTTGACCGTTTTATTCAAATCACGGGGATCATTCCAACTTTCATTGTCATAAAGAGCAAGATCTTCCATGAGAGCCCATGAATGTTCCGCACTTAGATCACGTAGCTTACCACCGGCCGATTGGTCAATGGTTTGCCTCGTGGAGAGATTGATGTGGTCATAGAAGATTTGGACTTGGAGCCAAAGTTCTATGCCATGGTGAGGGACTTTTTGGAGTAAGTCCTTGAATCGAGTCCATGCCTCGTAGAGGGTTTCGCCTTGACGTTGTTGGAACATCAAGATATCATTCCTTAGCTTGGTAGTTCTTCCTGGTGGGAAAAACTGAGCAAGGAAACGAGTGGTGAGATCATCCCAAGAGGTGATGGATCCTGCGGGTAGACGCTCTAGCCATTGACTAGCTTGGTCCCGCAGAGAGAATTGAAAGAGACGCAGTCGGTTCGTCTCTCGAGTGGCAACATCAAGGTCTATAGAATCAACGATTTTGAGAAAGTCCTTGAGATGTTGATTAGGATCTTCGGAACGAAGTCCATGGAATGCGCATCCGCTTTGCACCAACCGGATGGTGTCGGATCGCAAGGGAGTGACATTGGCTCCTTGAGTGAGCTCAATGGTGTTTCAATAGCCATGTGGCTAGGACGAGAGTAGTCTCCTAAGGTACGGGCTCTAGGAGGTGGGTGTTGTTGTGGTGGTGGGTTGTTGGGATCGAGGATATTACCACCTTCCATGATGTCGGATGGTAATGGTTACGAACAAAGAAACGAAGAAAAAAGATAGACTAAAGAAAACCTAGAAAAATAAAATAAAAATCTCACTAGAAAGGAATCTAGTGAGTAGACCTAATAAAATAAAAATTCAACCTAAACAATAACTATTCCCCGGCAGCGGCGCCAAAAACTTGATGCGTTGTTTTGCGACCTTACAACAGGTTTTACCTCTCGAGGGATCTCAAGAGGCTTGCAATCCCCACCAGGTAGTGTACCTGACCGATGTAGTATAGTGTAGTGGCAAGTACCGGGGGATTGATCGTTCTCTAGGGGAATAGTGTCGTTAGGATTGAAAAACTACTCTAATAGGTCTAAGGGTGAGAGAAGATTCTTTTTGTATTTTTTTATATTTTTGTAAAAGCAAGTAAAATCTCGGGTTTGAAGGAGTGGGCGGAATTAGTTGCTAGTCAACTAACCCAAATAACTACAATTGCAAATAAAATAAAATAACTGAAAATAAAAAGGTTGTGGAACTTATATGGAGAGAAATGTGTTTACTTAGATTTCCTTACTCCCTAACTATCTTTTACCGGTTGATTAGTGTGTATTAATTGCGTGGATGACGGGTGTATTCCTTAATACCAATCGTGGGGTGGCGTACGTACTTCCCCAACTCTACAAGCTCCTACTTCACTCCTATGTCGAGCCGGCTAAGAAGCTCCTAACATGGGATCACTAGAATTCGCTCATGCATTAAATACAACCATAAAAACCTTAGTACGCATTGGTTCATGTTTCTTAAGACGTTCAAGCAAGTTACCGTATAGGAAGTTAGCCAGTTTTCTTAAGCCTAACTGATGAAGCGAAAAGTGTACCGCTTTTAAGGGGGTCATTTAAGCCCTAAATCGTATTTATTTGATCAAATATTGCCCTAAATCGTTCCTTTTGTCATTTTAGGTACTTTTGAGAAGAAATCTGGAAAAGGAAGCATTTTGGACGTTTTTGGAGCATAAAAGTGAAGAAAACGACAAAGTCTCAAAATTATGCTGGAAAGTACCTTTGACGGCGTCAGGGATTGGTCCAGACGGCGTCATGGCTTGGCAAAAGTGGTGGATATGAAAATTACTCATGATAAGCCAGAGAATTTTGCATGAGAAATCTGACGGCGTCACCCTTTAATGTGATCAAGGTCATCACGGTTTAAACTAAAGAGGGACGGCGTCAAGCTCAATTCTGACGGTGTCACCCCTTGATAGGCCAGGGCGGATTTTGGAGCACTAAAGAGGGACGGCGTCAGGAAGGCCATCCGGGAACCCTAAAAGCGGCGAGGTGACGGCGTCAGGATCTACAACGTGACGCCGTCAGCCCTTGAACTCTATATATAGTTTTGCAAATTTTTGTCATTAGTGTGGAACTTATTGTGTGTAACCTTGGAGGAGAAACCCTAAGACGAATTTCTGCCATTTTTAAGGGTTTTCATACCCTTGGATCTCCCATGTTTAATTGAAGATAAGTGATTATTTAATCATTCAATATGTCTATGTGTTGTTTGATTACATCTTGTTCTTGTCTTTTGATTAACATGTTAGGCTAGATTTATCTTGTGTTTGCTTAGATCTAATGAAACCTAGCTATTGATTATTGGTTATTAGTGTGTTATTAATTGTATTGGATGATTGTTCATGGATGTTAGGCTTAAGAAAACTGGCTAACTTCCTATACGGTAACTTGCTTGAACGTCTTAAGAAACATGAACCAATGCGTACTAAGGTTTTTATGGTTGTATTTAATGCATGAGCGAATTCTAGTGATCCCATGTTAGGAGCTTCTTAGCCGGCTCGACATAGGAGTGAAGTAGGAGCTTATAGAGTTGGGGAAGTACGTACGCCACCCCACGATTGGTATTAAGGAATACACCCGTCATCCACGCGATTAATACACACTAATCAACCGGTAAAAGATAGTTAGGGAGTAAGGAAATCTAAGTAAACACATTTCTCTCCATATAAGTTTTACCACCTTTTCATTTTCAGTTATTTTATTTTATTTGCATTCGTAGTTACTTGGGTTAGTTGACTAGCAACTAATTCCGCCCCACTCCTTCAAACCCGAGATTTTACTTGCTTTCATAAAAATATAAAAATACAAAAATAATCTTCCTTCACCCTTAGACCTAATTAGAGTAGTTTTTCATACCTAACGAACACTATTCCCTGTGGAGAACGATCAATCCCCCGTACTTACCACTACACTATACTACATCGGTCAGGTACACTGCCTGGTGGGGTTGTAAGCCTCTTGAGATCCCTCGAGAGGTAAAACCTGTTGTAAGGTTGCAAAACCAGGCATCAAGTTTTTGGCGCCGCTGCCGGGGAATAGTTATTGTTTAGGTTGAATTTTTATTTTATAGGTCTACTCACTAGATTCCTTTCTAGTTAGATTTTTATTTTATTTTTCTAGGTTTTCTTTAGTCTATATTTTTTTTCTTCGTTTCTTTGTTCGTAACCATTACCATCCGACATCATGGAAGGTGGTAATATCCTCGATCCCAACAACCCACCACAACAACCACCACCTCCTAGAGCCCGTACTTTAGGAGAGTACTCCCGTCCTAGCCACCAAGGCTATCGAAACACCATTGAGCTCACTCAAGGAGCCAATGTCACTCCTTTGCGATCCGACACCATCCGGTTGGTGCAAAGCGGATGCGCATTCCATGGACTTCGTTCCGAAGATCCTAACCAACATCTCAAGGACTTTCTCAAAATCGTTGATTCTATAGACCTTGATGTTGCAACTCAAGAGACGACCCGACTGCGTCTCTTTCAATTCTCTTTGCGGGACCAAGCTAGTCAATGGCTAGAGCGTCTACCCGCAGGATCCATCACCTCTTGGGATGATCTCACCACTCGTTTCCTTGCTCAGTTTTTCCCACCGGGAAGAACTACCAAGCTAAGGAATGATATCTTGATGTTCCAACAACGTCAAGGCGAAACCCTTTACGAGGCATGGACTCGATTCAAGGACTTACTCCAAAAAGTCCCTCACCATGGCATAGAACTTTGGCTCCAAGTCCAAATCTTCTATGACCATATCAATCTCTCCACGAGGCAAACCATTAACCAATCGGCTGGTGGTAAGCTACGTGATCTAAGTGCGAAACAATCATGGGCTCTCCTAGAAGATCTTGCTCTTTATGACAACGAAAGTTGGAGTGATCCCCGTGATTTGAATAAAACGGTCAAGGCAATATCTTTGCCTTCGAACAATTCAAGCACTTCCGACCGTAGGATCATAGAACTTGAAGACCAAGTCAAGTTTCTTATGAAATCCTACGAGGCTCCCAAACCTTCAAGCCAAGTGAACAAAATCACTTCTTCATGTGAATTATGTAGTGGTCCCCACGACACTCGTGATTGCATGGAACTCCCCGAACAAGCTTTTGCGGACTACGCATCCTCGCGTACCGACGGAGCGGGAGACAAGTGGTACACTCTCAAACCCGAGCCAAAACCCTACGGTGATTCATACAACCCCTCGTGGAAAAATCACCCGAACCTTAGGTGGAAACAAAACCAAAACGTACAACAAACCAATTCTTCCAACCCACCTAATCGTTTCCAATCAAGCGGTTCCAACTCGAACCGTACTTTCAACAACAATCCTTCCGGCAATGGTAGTACCAATAACTTTGAAGGATTGATGTCCCAATTTATGGCATCTCAAGAAGCTCGTTTAGCCAAGTTTGAAGCCGATTTCAAACAAAAACAAAGCGAGATGACCAATAAGATTGACACTTTGTTGAAAGCCCTCAATGACCGAGAAATGGGAGCACTCCCTAGCAACACGGTCAAGAACCCGAAACTAAACGTCAACGCTATTTCATCGGTTTCGTCCCCTAGTTCTTGTCCACAATATTATTCGGTCAATTCCATGAGCACGTGTTTCAAACAAACCCAAGTCATAGTTGAAACACCTCCCACTCAAAACCTTGACGAAGAATTCAAGGAGCTCCACCTTGAAAGTCCGGTTATTGATGTGTTGGATGAGAAGAAGCTCAAGTTAGGCGAAAAAGGGACCGCCTTTGTTCAAAACAAGCTACCTAAGAAGTTAGATGATCCGGGCTTATTTGTTCTACCTTGCAAGATCGGTAATTCGGAGGCTTATGACACATTAGCCGATCTTGGATCAAGCCTTAACCTACTTCAGTTACCTCTCTACACCTCTCTAAAACTTGGAAAACTTGAAGAAACCGAGGTGATAATAGGCTTAGCGGATGGGAGTGTTGCTTACCCAGTTGGAGTAGTCAAGGACGTGTTAGTACACATAGGAAAACTAACCATTCTAGCCGATTTCCACGTCCTTGATATGGTTAGCGACCCTACGTGCCCCTTGTTGATAGGTAGAGGATTTTTGGCGACCGCTAGTGCTATGATTGATTGTAAGGAATCTAAGATAGCGGTAGGAGAAGGAGATACTTGGTCAGTCTATGATGTGAAGAAACATGCCTATGATACTAGTGAGGAACCAACACCCCATTGGTTAGAATTAAATAGGAGACCATCTAGATATGGACCTTGGATCGATAGAGACTTCATAGGACCCCAACGCCCATTTTACCTAGAAGAGGACTTTGTTAACCGAACACATACGGTAGAGCAACTCTTGGCTAGGGACACCGAATTGGATCCATTTGAAGACCCTCTAGTTTTTAGGAAGATGATTGATTTCCTAGGAGTTTTGCCAATTAACCTAGGGATGAATAAGTGGAATTGTGAGGACGATGATCATAAGTAGGATTGGGACAAACCACCCAAAGATGGAGATGGGTCATGGCATATTAAGATGACATTGTATGACCCGGATGGAGAGAAGTTTGAAAAGATATATTGTACTAAGCGAACCAATAGGAAACTTCAATCCAAGCTTAACCCTAAAGACGTCCTCGATGACGAGCTCACTTACATAGGGTAGAAGGACTTTAAGTCTAGCTACAAGACTCGTTAATAAAGAAAAGCGCTTCTTGGGAGGCAACCCAAGCTTTATTTGCTTTGTGTGTTTATTTATTTGTTTGTTTGATTTTATTTGTTTCCGTATGTATGTTTAAATTTTATTATTATTGATTCATGTTCAAAAGTAAATTGTGAAAATGCTTTATCTTGTTTTTAACTTCGTCTTAACTACATATAAAGGTATTTTGCAAAAGTTAAGTGTAAGGGAAATCTAAATCGGTTTATTAGAACAAATGAACATGAATCGTAATAATATTAAATGAACATACATATTAGTATTTGTTTGAGTCAAATGCTTGTATCGAGTCATAATGATGTTTTGCAGGATTTCCAGAAGTAAGGTAGAGGTTTTTCAGAAATTTTCCGGAAACTTAACATGAGAATTCTGTCAGATCATTTCTGACGGCGTCAGGATTTACAACCTACGGCTGTCAGGTTTAATTTTTGAAAATTTTTGAAAGTTTTGTTTTCATAAAAAGTTTTTATTAAATCTATAACTTATAAACTCCAGGAATCTGCAAAATTATCATTCCACAAGCATTATATCTTTATATATAGAGTTTATCCCGCCGATGTTATGCAGGTTTTCGTGTTTGTTTTCTCAGGTTTAACAGGTTATTTTGGACAAGGAAATGTTTGTTGGATCAAGCTTATGGCGATGCATTAGTCATGGAGCTTCTACATTCTTTTGGAAGAAGATCTAACCGTGTTACCACATTATCCACCGAGCGAATCAGGGGAGTATTTGATTTCATTCTTTTACCTTTTTACTTTTACATCTTGTTATTTGAACATTGGGGACAATGTTCATCTTAAGTGTAAGGGGGGGTAAAGTACGATTAGAAAATGCTTTTACGCTTGATTTTTGTTTGTTTAATAGTAGATGTGTAATAAAACTGAGATAAATACCTGTTAGGGTAATTTTAGTGCCAAATTTAAAATTTTTTACAACATTTAGGAGTGAAACTTTGATCTTAATGAGCGTCTCACGGATAGGAGTTATATGACTAGCACAAAACCGTACCACTAAAAAAATTTTCCACCCCAAATATGTGAGGTTCGCCCCTAGAATTGGTAGGAAAAGCATTTATGCTATGATGTGTGTACCGGTAGCACTTAGATTCTAGAACTTGCGTTAGGACCATTCCGAGGCCACAAGTGAGACTACATTCGTGTAGTTAGATTTACTACATGATAAGAGGCATTAGGATTAACCCATTGTTTTACACCTGTGTTTTTGTTATAATTACGTTGGCTACATTGGTCAAGTAATTCTCCCACACCCTTTGCGTTGTACTCATTTTTAGTACACGATACCCCTAGTACACCCCTCAGAGCCTATCTTTTTGTTTCTACCTTTAAGCATTTTACTTAAAGGAAGAATTTGTTACACCCCACTAAAATGTACACCCAAATCGCCTTAGCCTACCTTGTATGCACTCATTTTTAGTGCATTATTGTGACAACATTTGATTAAACCCAAGTTAATTATCTAGTTGATTACATGGTTGCTAAGTCGAGTCATATCTTTGTACATATTGTTTTGGGACGATTGGGACTCATGGGTAAAGTACTAGTGTAATGGAGTAATGGGGAAGAACATCATTATTACCCCCATATGTGCTAAATATTTTAAAAGTACTCCAAGTTTTTCAATTATCTTAATTCAAATCATTAGAATAGTTATTTGTAAAGTTATGTAAAAGTTCAAGTGTAAGGGGAATACAACGCCCCTAGGATGTATTATTTTGGATGGTAGGGCAAGAGTGTATGAAAAAAAAAAAAAAAAAAATCATCAAGAAAAATACAAAAAAAAAATGAGAAAAAGAAAAATAGAAAAAAACATACGGACTACCATCCCGTTTCATCTTTTGCTTATTTTATGTTTTTGTTATTTTGTTTTTAGCTTAAGATTGAGTCAGTCTTGGCTTAGCAACATTGTATAGTACATGTAATTAATCAAGATCTTTAACTCGCCACCAGCAAAATATCCCTTATCCAACAAAACCGTGTTTATCATATCCCTACACTAACGTTATAACCCGTTTAAAAGCCCTCTTTGATAGTTTATCTTAGGTGCTTACGCCTAGTGGAGGAGGTTTTTGATCCTTTCCCAAGCATATGGTAATCTATTTGCTATGACAGGTAGTGAGAGATATTATCCGTTTTCATTTATGAGATTTATTTTGATGACACCTGAGAGATGTGAGTATCTAAACACTACTTGTGAGGTGCTAGTTTGTAATCTCCGTGCTTATTATGATTAAAGTGGAACGACTATTTGTTGTAATTACTTTTATATTAGCGTTAAATGACCCCTAACTTGTATTTTGATTAGAATAAAAGCGCATTTGCTTGAGGACAAGCAAATCTCAAGTGTAAGGGTATTTGATGAAGCGAAAAGTGTACCGCTTTTAGGGGGTCATTTTAGGTCCTTTTGAGAAGAAATCTGGAAAAGGAAGCATTTTGGACGTTTTTGGAGCATAAAAGTGAAGAAAACGGCAAAGTCTCAAAATTATGCTGGAAAGTACCTTTGACGGCGTCAGGGATTGGCCCAGACGGCGTCATGGCTTGGCAAAAGAGGTGGATATGAAAATTACTCATGATAAGCCAGAGAATTTTGCATGAAAAATCTGACGGCGTCACCCTTTGAAGTGATCAAGGTCATCACGGTTTAAACTAAAGAGGGACGGCGTCAAGCTCAATTCTGACGGCGTCACCCCTTGATAGGCCAGAGCGGATTTTGGAGCACTAAAGAGGGACGGCGTCAGGAAGGCCATCCGGGAACCCTAAAAGCGGCGAGGTGACGGCGTCAGGATCTACAACGTGACGCCGTCAGCCCTTGAACTCTATATATAGTTTTAGCAAATTTTTGTCATTAGTGTGGAACTTATTGTGTGTAACCTTGGAGGAGAAACTCTAAGACAAATTTCTGCCATTTTTAAGGGTTTTCATACCCTTGGATCTCCCATGTTTAATTGAAGATAAGTGATTATTTAATCATTCAATATGTCTATGTGTTGTTTGATTACATCTTGTTCTTGTCTTTTGATTAACATGTTAGGCTAGATTTATCTTGTGTTTGCTTAGATCTAATGAAACCTAGCTATTGATTATTGGTTATTAGTGTGTTATTAATTGTATTGGATGATTGTTCATCGATGTTAGACTTAAGAAAACTGGCTAACTTCCTATACGGTAACTTGCTTGAACGTCTTAAGAAACATGAACCAATGCGTACTAAGGTTTTTATGGTTGTATTTAATGCATGAGCGAATTCTAGTGATCCCATGTTAGGAGCTTCTTAGCCGGCTCGACATAGGAGTGAAGTAGGAGCTTATAGAGTTGGGGAAGTACGTACGCCACCCCACGATTGGTATTAAGGAATACACCCGTCATCCACGCGATTAATACACACTAATCAACCGGTAAAAGATAGTTAGGGAGTAAGGAAATCTAAGTAAACACATTTCTCTCCACATAAGTTTTACCAACTTTTCATTTTCTGTTATTTTATTTTATTTGCATTTGTAGTAACTTGGGTTAGTTGACTAGCAACTAATTCCGCCCACTCTTTCAAACCCGAGATTTTACTTGCTTTCATAAAAATATAAAAACATAAAAAGAATCTTCTCTCACCCTTAGACCTAATTAGAGTAGTTTTTCACACCTAACGAACACTATTCCCTGTGGAGAACGATCAATCCCCCGTACTTACCACTACACTATACTACATCGGTCAGGTACACTGCCTGGTGGGGTTGTAAGCCTCTTGAGATCCCTTGAGAGGTAAAACCTGTTGTAAGGTTGCAAAACCACGCATCACTAACATCGATAAACAATCATCCAATACAATTAATAACACACCAACAACCAATAATCAATAGTTAGGTTTCATTAGATCTAAGCAAACACAAGATAAATCTAGCCTAGCATGTTAATTAAAAGACAAGAACAAGATATAATCAAACAACACATAGACATATTGAATGATTAATTGATTACTTATCTTCAATTAAACATGGGAGATCCAAGGGTATAAAACCCTTAAAAATGGCAGAAAATTCGTCTTAGGGTTTCTCCTCACAAAGTTGCACACTAATGACTAAAAATTATGAAAAAATATATATAGGAAAACAGATCTGACGGCGTCACGTTATAGAGTGTGACGCCGTCACCTCGCCGCGGTTAGGGTTTCTTGATGGCCTTCTTGACGCCGTCCCCTTTTAATCCTCCAAAATCCTCTCTGGCTTATCAAGGGCTGACGGCCTTCTTGACGCCGTCCCCCTTTAATCTTCCAAAATCCTCTCTGGCTTATCAAGGGCTGACGGCGTCACACTAGGGCTTGACGCCGTCACAGGTACTTTTCCAGCAGATTTAGAGACTTTTTGTCACGTTTTCTTTTCCAGATTTCTTCTCCAAAGTACCTAAAATGACAAAAGGAACGATTTAGGGCAATATTTGATCAAATAAATACGATTTAGGGCTTAAATGACCCCCTAAAAGCGGTACACTTTTCGCTTCATCACTTCTAAAACCTAATCACACGGCCAAAGTCAGTATATATCCTATTTTGGTCCAGAAATGAATTCAATTTCAGTAACAAACTTGAGCTATATAAAAAGCCACCAACGGTTCAGGTAATGGCCCGAAATTATTTGCCTTTATCATGTTTGCAAGTGAGTCATTATCCACATACCTTGGGTTAACAATATCTCCATTAGTTATACACTTTTCTATTCACGTATACCTCTGATAAACTTATTAAAGATTATAAAATCTACCATATGCTTACTCAAGAATCATATGAAGATGTGACTCTGTCTCTAAGGATCCAAGAGATTTTACTATATTCTTGTGGTTCAAAATCTTGTATAAAAAAGAGGATAGAAAATGGAGAAAAAAAAAATAATAAAATAAATAATAATAAAAAAAAAAAAGTCATTATCCACATCACCAGATTTTTTTATACCATGTTCAATTCGTGTGCTTTTAAAGTCGTTACTTTCGAAATGATTATGTTCGTAAACATTCATTTTGCAGCTGCAAGAAAGCCTATGGTAGCAGCGATTGATGGTCCTGCATTTGGTGGTGGACTGGAAATTACACTGGTATAAAACATGATTCAGAGGGTGTTTGGGACTGACAGTTAAGTGCTTATCTACATTCAAGCACATAAGCACTTTTGAGTGTTTGCCTGTTTGGATAAAGTTGGTTGTGTCCTATTGGAACATGATGATTTTTAAGTAAACAAACAGTTTGAATAAATGTCACACCCCCAAAATCGGGTCCAGCGGAAGCTTACACATCGCTGGGGTGCAACTCAATTGGTATCATAACACAAGTGTAAAGAACGGTTTTCACATCAATCATTTAGAATATATTTGAGAAGTCAAAAGTGTTAAATTTACATTATGAAAAGTGGTGCGGAAGTTGGTCCATAAAATAAGTTAAGCGGTCCCAAATGTTTTATCAGAGTCTTCTATGACCATGCCATGCCCTGCCAAAAGCCTCCAGTAGCGTGCTATTGCTTAGTTCCTGAAAATTAGGGCTGTAAACGAACCGGACGAACACGAACGGAGCCTTGTTTATGTTCGTTCATTTAATTTTAACCGGACAAATAAACGAACATGAACACTTAAACGGACGAATTTTCTTGTTCATTTCGTTTATTAAGAAAATGACTTGTTCATGTTTGTTTATGTTCGTTCATTAAGACACTAAACGAACGCTAAACGGACATAAACGATCGAACATAAATGAACATAGACAAACAAACATAAACTTTATTAAATTATGAATCTAATATTGTTTTATAAGTGTTGTTTTGTTTAAACAAACTAATTTTAAAATTATACAATTAAAAGATATGATATACGAACATAAATAAATAAATGAACATAAACGAACGCATAATCGGACGTTCACGAACATAAATAAACGGACGTGACTTTTGTTCATGTTCGTTCATTTAACTAAACGATCGTAAAATATTATTCATGTTCGTTCATTTAATAAATAAACGAACATAAACGAACTTTTTACCGAACGGTTTATGAAATGTTCACTGAACGTTCAGTTCATTTACAGCCCTACTGAAAATACATGCTAAAGTGTCAACACGAGGTTGGTGAGTTCATAGAGTTTGTTATAAATAAGTTGAAAAGTTCTTCGAGAATGTTTCCACAGCAAAGGCATTGTAAATCCACTCAGTTGCAAATCCCGCCCATAACAAAACTTGCAACCTGTGTGTTTACAACCCACTGCTAAAATATAGCTGAGTAAGACATGTGCGTTGTAATACCTGAAAAATCTGAAACACGTAAATGACCAAAATGCCCTCACTACTTAAAAATTTAATTACAAGCTATTATAAGTAATAAATAAATCCGAATTATGCCAAATAAGTTACAAATAAATTACAATAAAATCAAGGCAAGTCTACACTTAATTTAACATGTCCAAAATAATTATTTATACTTTACAAATGTTATAAACCGAAAATCATAAGTTATATAATTTCCGATATATTTATTAAATCAAATTAAAATTAGAGAAATTAGCAAATAAAAAGGATAAGATCAAAGTAAATAAAAATCTGATTTCTGTTACCATATTGGCCAAGTCTTGAGCTAGAAAACCGGTAGTTTGATCTCCTTATATTTTATAAACTCATTCTCCCTATTTTACTATGCCGAGAAAACCCTAAACACCAAACAATTCGCCACTCATTCATACGAAGTTCTGGAGATCAAACACCAATTTTCCTGAGTTCATCATAGTCCTAAGAAGCCTAGAAAAATAGCAAATCGAATTGTGGTAGCCTGGTTCAAGCGTTTTCGAATTTTCCTTGTGTCGAGTACAAAAGTGAGGTAAATGCCATTATAATTCATTCGATCATTGTAAAACTCTTTTGATAATTTTCCTGAGTTCCTCACATCTATTATGATATGCTAAAAATGTTTCCAAGGTTTTTGGGAGTCGCGTTTCTGCTCTTGGAATTTCTTGAAGTCGTATTATCCAACCGAGAAGAGTAATTCCATTCAGCGTGTTCTAATCATTCTAATATTGGTCTGGTATTTTTCTCATGCTATATTCATCCTATAAGTCTCAAATAAAATGATAGAATCGAACCATGCATGTAATTCGAATTATTTGGGAATTAAATCTTTAAAACGTGTTAAAACTCTAAATAATTGCGTACGAATTTTCTGGGTATGAGGCTTATTTTTCCTGAGGCCTATACGATCCATATAATCTGGGAAAAATGTTGGTTCGAGTTTTAGAAGCCTAAAAATGTCGTGGTAAATTATTGTTCAAATCGGGTTTATGGAAAATAAAAGAAAAGAAAGAAAATAAAAAGAAACCCTAATGCAATCGATTAGGGCTAGGGTTCATGAAATGGAATCTGATCATTAATGAGTGTTTAAGGTTTTTGGTAATCATGGGGTAATGATTTGGATTGAATATTAGGGTTTTGTTTGATTTTGTGAATTACCGATTGAAAGAATAAATCATAAGGGGGTGTTTTGTAATTCTTAAAACTCATGGGACATTTTTGTAAGGTGTTATAATCAGGGACTAATCATGTAAAAATATAAAATAAGGGCCATGTATGTTAGTTTTGAAATTAAGAGGTTTAAAGAGTAAAAATGTATATTTATATTCCCGAATTGAAAGTTAATTAAATCAAGGGACTAAAAGTGTAATTTCTGGAAACTTGAAGTCATTTTGAGTAAATAATAATATTAAGAGGGTTCGGTGTAATTTTGGATAATTATGGGGGCTAATATGTAATTGTTGTGAATTTATGATTTAATATATAAGTTTTATAACTATAGGGACTAAATGTGTAATTATGTGAAACTAAAGGGATAAATCGTACCATACATGAAATTAGAAGGTAGATTCTGTGAATAATTAAATATAAGGGTTAATGGTGTAATTAAGGATATTATATGGGTTAAATTGTAAATTATGTAACTTTAAGGTTTATTTTGTAACTTTTATAAATAAAGGGTTTAAAGTGTAAAATATGGAACTTAATGGACTAAAGAGGTAATTCTGAATAAATGGGGTATTTAAATAAGTAACTTATGATATTTTCATTTTAGACCCTTAACATGATATATTTACAATTAAAACCTTAAACTATGTAAACTTGTCATATTTAACCCTAAACTTTTATAACTTGCTAAAGTCAACCCTAATTCCATAATGATACTAAATTAATGACTTAACTAAATCATAATACTTAAATCTTACTCATTATAGAAATCTGCTAATTTTGGAAACTTGCTAAATAAGGAAACTTTCTAAAAATAGAAACCTGCTAAAAATAGAAAGTTACTTAATATGGAAATGGGATCTTTAGTAATCATGTCTTTACTCCTCTAGGTGTGAAGAGAGAGTGACCTGTGCTCATTATCATCTTATTTTGTGATTTCCTTTGTCAAGCAATAAGGTACAGATATTATGCTTCTTTAATAAGAGGCCTTCATTCTCTTATTATGATTCATATTAGGGTTCCCTATACCATTGCTATGTTCCCTTCATTCATGAACTCCGATTATTGAACCATCATGATATTGAACCTTTTGTGATTATGAACCTTTCATTCATGAACCTTTACTTATGAACTTTGCTTATGAACCTTGCTTATGAACCATGATTATGAACCTATGATTATGAACTTATGAAACAAGATATTGACCTATGCAAGTAAACTAAAAACATGATTCATGGTACTTGACCTTTACCCTCAGTTTGATACTACGAGCCACTCACTAGGCATGAGGGTTTCATGTCCATGTCAGTCGATGCACCGATGACATGACTCTAGGGTAGGAGAGTGATGACCTATCCCGTCCCTGCATGTTATGTTTATGATTCATGTTTATGTAGAGGCAGATTATGGCCACCTGGGGCGTATGGATGCATCCTAGATTTGTTATGTTCGTGTTATGTTATGTTATACATGGTGACTGATGGTGTGTGCGATACACGTCTTTCACACTCCGGGAGCTAGCTACTCCAACCCATGATTGAGGACACCCCTCATATTTACAGGATACTAAGAGGTCTCCCCTCTACATGTTTATGACTATGATTATGATTATGATTTCATGTTATGTTATGGGCTCGTAGTGGATTACTGACTTCCTTTACCATGTACTCTTACCTTTCCTTTTGATACCATGTATTCATGCTTCCATTCCCTTTTACTCATGTTATTTATTCACTATACTACAGTTTGTTACGTTATATCTGTTCACTAAGCTCTAGTAGCTCAGCCGCGTTTTCTTTTCCCGCGGCAGGTAATTAAGCTAGGAGCTGGGCATGGCTTTGGGGTTGAGTGCACTTGAGTGGAGCTTGTTCTTTATAGCTTATCTTCCATTTGATTTTCCTTAAACATTATGTTGCCATTATTTAGGCATTGAACTTATGTACTTCCTTTATTTCCTTTCATTTTGGAAATAAGTCATGTTGACTTATTGTTGGATTATGTATTTTGACTTCCGCTATTTTGGTTTATGGATGCTATGTTGTTCTGATATGAAACCACATATTTGTGATATCTTTACCCTTGTCGGGTCGGGGTGTTACATGCGTATACGAGGTGCGTTCTATAACACTAGAAGACCTTATGCTGCTCACTAGGAGACTTATGTTCGGCTACCCCAAGTGATAGATACTTAGGTCCGTGATATGTTCTGTACGGCTACCCCAAGTGTTAGATACTTAGGTCCATGATATGTACTGTACGGCTACCCCAAGTGTTAGATACTTAGGTCCGCGATATGTACTGTACGGCTACCCCAAGTGATAGATACTTAGGTCCGCGAGTTGCTTTCAAGAATAACGCAAGTAAGTTTAACACAATCATGTATGTAAGCAAGCAGTTTAAGCATGTATCTCCCCCAAAAGTTCAAAACGTATAAAGTAGGGGCTATGAAACTCACCTGATATGATAGCACAATGATCACAATGTATAAGATGAAAATGAGGCTCGGTCTCTAACCGCGACCTATTATGAATGATATGATCTAGCGTAAGCAATGATACAATGCTACACATGCAAATACGTATGTTAACGATACCACTCGTTAGTTTTGAAAATAATGTTTATCGTCGAAAACTACATTTTTGACGTCTCGGCAAGTTATGAACTACTTTTCGTGTAAATATGTTGAAACGGCACTCCACGATCTTTGTTTGATGTTTTATCGCCAAATAAAATAGTTTCGTCGCAAAATAACCCTTTTTATAACTTGTGAAATATGACCAAACGGCCTCGCAAAACTAGTCGTGAAATGTTGTACGTTAAGAGTTAGGAATAGAACTTGACGTTTTTGAAATCCTTGTAACATAATCTCAATGTTGTCTCATTTGACTTTTGATCATACGCGCCTCGATCATAGAGAAAATCGGCTATCAATTTAGCGACTTGCTAGTTTTACACTTAGAAAATATATGTGTTATAATGGTGCTGTCAAAATAAGTATAGTTCGTCGGCTTTTCAAAAATTCATATCTCGGTCGTTACAAGTCCGTTTTCAACGTTCTTTATATCCACGCGTTCGTCATAACATGAACTAACATATTTTCAGTAGCTCGGCCCTCCTAGATCACGTCTAACGCCTCGTTTTGTCCCTTGAAGTTCGGCAATCAGCATGCATTTTCTGAAAATAATAGTTTTTGTCTTCTAACTTTAAAAAATCATATCTCCTTCGTTATAGACTCGTTTTTGTTCATTCCGGCGGCCATAGTTTCGTTTTTGAATGTATTTTCTAAATCTTTGGTCCAAAGTTACACCCTAGTCCCTGAGTTTCCCACGTTTTGCAAATAGGGACAGTAGCTTTTATATTATGTCAAAACTTGATTTTCCTAGTTAACAACTTGTACAAATCCATTCCAACCAACATCAAAACAACCCTTAATCTACCATACACCTTCTCAAAGGGTCATGGGGTCCTAAACCTCCTAAACTATAGTATGTTTCATGGGGATCATAATAAATTTAGTGGATCTATTGTTAGAGATGATTTATAAGAAAAATGGTATCATAAACATACGTAAGTTGCAATTTACACTACAACAACTTAAAAATACATGATCACATGGATCAAATGAAAGTATAACTTGATAAAAATATGTTCTTGAAGTTACTTACAATATAGGATGAGTTTGGATGAAAATGGTCTACAACCTTGGAGTTTTTATTACAAAACCATAACAAGGAAGTTAAATGGAACTTGATTATCACTTGATCTTCAAAAATTTATGGTTTCTTCTTGTGTTCTTGATGATGCCGTGGGATTGAGAGAGAAAGAGAGTGTGTTTGTGATTTTTTAGTGAAAAAAATGAGCTAGTTACTTGTATATATAGCCCAAGGGTAGTTTGGTAATTTCAATGAAAGGGTATAATGGTAATTTCACTATATTTTCGAAATATCTAGATAGTTTTGAGAAAATATCTAGATATTTTAGGTTGGATATTTATCTTTGACATACGGAGTGGGTTTTGGTCCCGTTAATTGCTAACTGTAAGTCGTAAAGTCACAAAACTTAAAACCGGGTATCCTAAAATTCCTAAATTCATGAAAATGTCACGGAAGGTGGAAAACATATATTTCTCTTGTTGGTAATGTTGTTTGGACATATCGGGATGCCTAAATGATGTTTAAACCTTAAGGTAAATCTCGGACACGGTTTCGTGATTCTTGCAGAAATTTTCCGACGAGTGCCAAAATCTCGGGTTATCATTAAAATAGTTTAACTTACGAGAATATGAAATAAAAATTTTGGAATGAATAGTGCCAGTGAATAGTAAAAATGAATAGTAACTCGTGAATAGTAAATTGTCGAGGTTCAGAAAAAATGGCCTGGAATTACGAGTTGTGACAGTCTCCACCCGTTAGAGGAATTCAGTCCCTGAATTCAGCTCACTCGTTCTACGTACGTACGTTCTCATGGTCGGGTTTGATGGGGGTAAACTTTCCCATGATCGAGCATAGCCTTCAAAAGACCTCTAGGTAACCGATTTTTACTTAATCCCACAACTCATCAAACAAGAACTGTCATGGGATTAGGCTAAATCGGTTTGAGTAACAACCTGATTCCAGTTTGATCCTCGCAACTCATCAAACAAGAACTGTCACTTAGATCAAACTGGGAACAAGTGGTTTGAAGGAGGTCTTTTGAAAATTTGGCTCGATTATGGAATTGCTTACACCGATCAAATCAATCCGGACATAATTCCATTATAACTACTCTCAGTATTGCAAAATTCATCTCTGAGTCGAACATAGGTGGTCAGGCTATGTCCCACTGTCCCGGGTCGAATATAGATGACCAGTCTATATTCCACCGAGGTTCAATGAATTTTGGAATACTCAGCTTAGTTATAATAATACTATGTCCTTCACATGTAAAGGGTGGTTCAAAAGACTAAGGCAGGTGATCAGGCTTGAGGTCGAATGATGAAACTACGTAAGGAAAAGGTGTAACGCTGCGACGTGCATGATATGTAAGCATACTTATATGGAATACAATTATAGTAATCAACGAGAGTAAGTGAGTATAATCTATCTGGCAATAAGATATAAATCTCATTAAATATGTCAGCAACAAACCACAAATGAGGCATCAGCTTGGCAGGCAGGCACGTGGCGGTCATAGGGTTAAGTTTTCGTAAAAGTAGCTATAGTTTAGGTTTTAAAATTACCCAATTCTCTATAGCCTAGGCTCTGATACCAATCTGTCACACCCCCAAAATCGGGTCCAGCGGAAGCTTACACATCGCTGGGGTGCAACTCAATTGGTATCATAACACAAGTGTAAAGAACGGTTTTCACATCAATCATTTAGAATATATTTGAGAAGTCAAAAGTGTTAAATTTACATTATGAAAAGTGGTGCGGAAGTTGGCCCATAAAATAAGTTAAGCGGTCCCAAATGTTTTATCAGAGTCTTCTATGACCATGCCATGCCCTGCCAAAAGCCTCCAGTAGCGTGCTATTGCTTAGTTCCTGAAAATACATGCTAAAGTGTCAACACGAGGTTGGTGAGTTCATAGAGTTTGTTATAAATAAGTTGAAAAGTTCTTCGAGAATGTTTCCACAGCAAAGGCATTGTAAATCCACTCAGTTGCAAATCCCGCCCATAACAAAACTTGCAACCTGTGTGTTTACAACCCACTGCTAAAATATAGCTTGAGTAAGACATGTGCGTATACGAGGTGCGTTCTATAACACTAGAAGACCTTATGCTGCTCACTAGGAGACTTATGTTCGGCTACCCCAAGTGATAGATACTTAGGTCCGTGATATGTTCTGTACGGCTACCCCAAGTGTTAGATACTTAGGTCCATGATATGTATTGTACGGCTACCCCAAGTGTTAGATACTTAGGTCCGCGATATGTACTGTACGGCTACCCCAAGTGATAGATACTTAGGTCCGCGAGTTGCTTTCAAGAATAACGCAAGTAAGTTTAACACAATCATGTATGTAAGCAAGCAGTTTAAGCATGTATCTCCCCCAAAAGTTCAAAACGTATAAAGTAGGGGCTATGAAACTCACCTGATATGATAGCACAATGATCACAATGTATAAGATGAAAATGAGGCTCGGTCTCTAACCGCGACCTATTATGAATGATATGATCTAGCGTAAGCAATGATACAATGCTACACATGCAAATACGTATGTTAACGATACCACTCGTTAGTTTTGAAAATAATGTTTATCGTCGAAAACTACATTTTTGACGTCTCGGCAAGTTATGAACTACTTTTCGTGTAAATATGTTGAAACGGCACTCCACGATCTTTGTTTGATGTTTTATCGCCAAATAAAATAGTTTCGTCGCAAAATAACCCTTTTTATAACTTGTGAAATATGACCAAACGGCCTCGCAAAACTAGTCGTGAAATGTTGTACGTTAAGAGTTAGGAATAGAACTTGACATTTTTGAAATCCTTGTAACATAATCTCAATGTCGTCTCATTTGACTTTTGATCATACGCGCCTCGATCATAGAGAAAATCGGCTATCAATTTAGCGACTTGCTAGTTTTACACTTAGAAAATATATGTGTTATAATGGTGCTGTCAAAATAAGTATAGTTCGTCGGCTTTTCAAAAATTCATATCTCGGTCGTTACAAGTCCGTTTTCAACGTTCTTTATATCCACGCGTTCGTCATAACATGAACTAACATATTTTCAGTAGCTCGGCCCTCCTAGATCACGTCTAACGCCTCGTTTTGTCCCTTGAAGTTCGGCAATCAGCATGCATTTTCTGAAAATAATAGTTTTTGTCTTCTAACTTTAAAAAATCATATCTCCTTCGTTATAGACTCGTTTTTGTTCATTCCGGCGGCCATAGTTTCGTTTTTGAATATATTTTCTAAATCTTTGGTCCAAAGTTACACCCTAGTCCCTGAGTTTCCCACGTTTTGCAAATAGGGACAGTAGCTTTTATATTATGTCAAAACTTGATTTTCCTAGTTAACAACTTGTACAAATCCATTCCAACCAACATCAAAACAACCCTTAATCTACCATACACCTTCTCAAAGGGTCATGGGGTCCTAAACCTCCTAAACTATAGTATGTTTCATGGGGATCATAATAAATTTAGTGGATCTATTGTTAGAGATGATTTATAAGAAAAATGGTATCATAAACATACGTAAGTTGCAATTTACACTACAACAACTTAAAAATACATGATCACATGGATCAAATGAAAGTATAACTTGATAAAAATATGTTCTTGAAGTTACTTACAATATAGGATGAGTTTGGATGAAAATGGTCTACAACCTTGGAGTTTTTATTACAAAACCATAACAAGGAAGTTAAATGGAACTTGATTATCACTTGATCTTCAAAAATTTATGGTTTCTTCTTGTGTTCTTGATGATGCCGTGGGATTGAGAGAGAAAGAGAGTGTGTTTGTGATTTTCTAGTGAAAAAAATGAGCTAGTTACTTGTATATATAGCCCAAGGGTAGTTTGGTAATTTCAATAAGTCTAAGGGTATAATGGTAATTTCACTATATTTTCGAAATATCTAGATATTTTTGAGAAAATATCTAGATATTTTTGAGAAAATATCTAGATATTTTAGGTTGGATATTTATCTTTGACATACGGAGTGGGTTTTGGTCCCGTTAATTGCTAACTGTAAGTCGTAAAGTCACAAAACTTAAAACCGGGTATCCTAAAATTCCTAAATTCATGAAAATGTCACGGAAGGTGGAAAACATATATTTCTCTTGTTGGTAATGTTGTTTGGACATATCGGGATGCCTAAATGATGTTTAAACCTTAAGGTAAATCTCGGACACGGTTTCGTGATTCTTGCAGAAATTTTTCGACGAGTGCCAAAATCTCGGGTTATCATTAAAATAGTTTAACTTACGAGAATATGAAATAAAAATTTTGGAATGAATAGTGCCAGTGAATAGTAAAAATGAATAGTAACTCGTGAATAGTAAATTGTCGAGGTTCTGAAAAAATGACCTGGAATTACGAGTTGTGACAATAAAGCAATCCCAAACACCCCATATATATGTCACAATCAACCTTCCCTTCATTTTGAGTACAGTACATCAAGAATTATATTCTCTAACTCTTTTATTAACATCTCATCCAATAAATATAAGTGATTTCACATACCTTCTTAAGGCTCTTTCTCCTCAGCCACTTATATAGTTTTCCCTTTGTTGGTGTCGGTTGCCTGTTGTTTTTTCGAGTAAACATTCTTTTTGGTTTCAGCAACAAATTTCTGAGACCCTGTACAGACAATTGACACATGAGTTATATCGAAGCTCACTAAAAATATATACGTTGCCAAAATGAAAAGTCAAGTTAAAATATAAAACGTAAGAGGACTGTTACCTACCAGTAGCAGTAGGAATTCGGAGGCACTTGAGAAGGGCTTCTTCATCAGGTTTAGTACCAACGATAACAGCAAAACGTGGAATACACAACACAATAAAAAAAAAATAAAAAAAAAAAAAAAAAAAAAAAAAAAAAAAAAAAAAAACTGCACTAAACGTATAATGTCAAATGTACAAAGTCAAATCAAAAGTTGTTGGTGATTAACCAAATAGAATATAGGGTTACCTGAAGATGATTCTACTGCTGCTAATTCTGCTAATGCAAGTTCGTTTGTTTTCTATCTCTCAGCTCTAAAAACATGCAAGTTTAAATAAAAGAAGGTAAAATCTATATGATGCTATCATTAGTAGTGTTCGGTTTAGATACATTAATTAGTATCGCCATGGGTATGATTACTTGAAAACTATAGTTTGATTCATAAGTTGAGTTCGGATACCATTCATAAGTTGGTTTCTTCAACTAAAGCGGTTTCATTAGAAAATTTATGGGTAACTAAAATCAAGAGACTCACTTATCTTTGACTATATAAATCGATTCAATAACATCACTATATTCTTACACTAAATGACATAAAAAACTGTAAAATAGCCATGAAAAAATGGAAGTAGCTGTATATAAAACCATAAGCCGAATTAAGAGCAAATCAATCAGTAAGAATGCTCTTCATGTAGAAAAAGAAAAACCTACATCCTAATACAGATAATGAATCGAATTATATTATATATTCCAATATAATTGTAAATTTGCAACTAATAACTCGAAACCCAAATCGAAAAGCAATAATATAAATCAAATCGATTCAATACAATTGAAACTTACCAAAATTATTGGGTGGAATTCAAGATCATCCATCGTGATTTGAACACCTAATTTAAAATTGGGGATTAAAAGTATACCAGATAATAAGCGCATAGTCGATTCCAATCTCTAATTTGAACACCTAATTTAAAAACACACAATAAACCATTAGTAACTCATAATCAATTTGAAAAGACATACCTTGTTGTGTGAGATTTTAGGAGGATTAAGAAGAAGCATCAATTCAAAACCTAATTTATTTGATGAATTGAAACTGATATTGAATTGAAAGGTAGATATATGATTTTTGAATGGGTGACATTAATTGGTGATTGATTTGAAACTGCATAGGTTGATTTGAGGAGGAGTTGTTCAAATTATTGAGGATTGCGTTTGTGTTACACTAAAAGAGGAGCGTGTGTCTTTGAATGCTAATGAATGATATTCATCACTATCCAAAAATAAGGGTGCAATGCCTGTTTATTTTGGGTTTGACTTTTTCAATACGTTTAATTGACCATTTAATGCTAATATCGGGAGTGTTTGTATGAGAAAAGAGCTTAAAATACTTGTACATTATAGTAATTTAGGAAGGTCATTTATTTGTTTTTTAATGCTCCTAGTTTAAAGCACTTGTAAAAAAGCTTATTTTATTAGATATATATATAATATATATATATATATATATATATATATATATATATATATATATATATATAATATATATATATATATATATATATATATATATAGGGGCTTTATTTTCAGAACCCTGTTAAGTGCGGGAACTGCGAGAACTCCCCTAGACCAATCATATTTTTTTAAATATTATATATTTTTATTTAATCAAAAGGGTATAATAGTAAAAAACAATTTTTATTTATTTGTGATTTTTTTTATTAAAATTCGTTTTTTAAAATCCCATAATTTTAGGATTTTTTTTTTTTTTTTTTTTTTTTTTTTTTTTTTTTTTTTTTTTTTTTTTTTCCAGCATGCATTATTTGAAAAAAAAAGACTAGGTGCAAGTATTTTTTATATGTACTAATTTTTCCCGTGCATGGGTGTTTTTATGTACTAATTTTTTCATTTTATTTTCGAGATGTAGTGCATAGGTGTTTTTGAATAATTTTAAAACATGCTTGTTTTTCAAATAGTAAGGTGCATATGTGTTTTTTATATAATGTAAATTTATAACAAAACAAGAACGTAAATGTTACATACAAAATTCAATATCAATTAAATACATGAATCTAATCGATCAATACATGCATGCACTAATATATATAACGCAAACGAACATATGTGCACACTCATTATTATCAACATTTTTAGAAGTTGAACATATATGCACGCCTTCAATACTTATATTTCTTCAAACGCCACATTGTATCTATGTGTGCATCCACTTCTAATATCTTCATTGCTATCACCATCTTCGTCAATCTGATACAAACATGCCCAAAAACAATTAAACCATAACCAAATAGTGTAAGTAACTTTCTAATCATAATAACTAGCCTAACATATATGCACAATCTATGTTCAATGAAATACAGCCATGTTCAATGTAAAAACAAGTATGTTCAATGAATAACAAGTATGTTCTATGAAAACCATGTTCAATGTAAAAACAAGTATGTTCAATAACATGTATGTTAATAACATGAAATACAGTCATGTTCAATGTAAAAACAAATAGGTTCAATGAATACAGTCATGTATGTTCTATGAAAACCAAAATGTGTACCAAAAAACAAGTATGTTCACCGGAAAAACAAGTATGTTCAAACACGAATTCCACGTTTAATCTAGACAAGTATGTTCAAACACAAAAACATATATGTTTTATACGTAAACATATATGTGTCTTTGCAAAACATATATGTTTTTTTATACTAATTAATTTGTATTGTGTTCGCTAGATCTTACAATCCTACCATATGACTACCCAAGAAATGTAAATAACGATTTAAGAAAGGAAAAAAAACGTACAAGAAAATAGGTTGGGGTTAATTCATTATCAAACATCATCAAAAACAAAATCAATTTTGAATAGATCGTGCAATATTTTTGGGATACAAGTCAATGATTTTTTTAATCAAACAGCTTTTTAATTTTTTAATCAAACAGCTTTTTAATTTTCTTTAATCAAAAACAATTTTGAATAGATCGTACGATATTTTTTATACTTGGATCAATCAAAATGCTCCGCTAGTGATAAATAAAATTATCATTTTATCAAGAACAGTTTCTTATTCTTTCACCAGAAAACTTTATACAAATAAAAAAACAAGACCTTATCTTGATCATGTAATTTACCGTGATTCATCTGTTAGGATATAAACTTGAGGGTACCTACCATTCATGTGTATGTTCCACCTCGTCATCAAGTTTACACTATACGTACATTACATAACCGTCTCCTACAAAGATTAATGTTGCCACAAAAGTAACCCACCTTAACCGCCGCCACAAAACCACCATGCCCACCACCGATCACATCGACGTCGTTCTCATCAGATCCACCACCACATAAAGCATAATAATTAATTGATGATAGTAGATTGGATATGTACCTTTTGTACTCGGGATTTGTTTTCGAAAACACATGGAAACGTTTTTTTTAAGATCTTCACCAGTCTTTATATGATTTTGATTTTCAGTGTAGGGAGAGGCAAAGAGGAGAAGAAAGAGCGGCGGTTTTATGATTGTAGGGGGAAAGTATGATTGATTAGGTTAAATAAATTGAAGAAGAGAGAGGGAGGACATAAGATCCGAAAATATGTGCCTATTAATTGTGGAAGTTTTTGAAAATCATTAACATGAAATTCCTTTAATGCTCTTTTGTTATTTAATAATTAATATCTGGTTTTATTTTATTACTATAATGCCACACATCATCTTAGCCATTGATCTTCTCATCTAAGGGTGTAGAATGAGTTCTCGCAGTTCCCGCACTTAAGGGGGTTCTGAAAATAAAGTTACACTATATATATATATAATATATATATATATATAGACAGATATAATAATATAGATAAAATAATTGGCCGGTCTTTGTCCGAGTAGTCAAGTCTTTTAACCCATCTATAACATAAAACAAGTCTCTTCTCTCCCTGTCATTACGAAAGAAACCCTAATCGAAACAAAAACCCTAAAAATTAACCATCAATGGATTCATCACCATCATCATCGCAATTATTCGACACATCTTCACAACCAGACACCGTTAACCACAACAACAACGAAAACGATCCCTCATACACCTTCTTAGAATTCACACAAGACGACGATGAAAACGATCAAAACGACTTCACTTACCCTAGTTTCACACAACCACAACAACAACAACAACAATCACCAGGCTCCAACTCTTCCGGCAAGGGGAAGGGGAATGTGTCGGTGGTTGACGCGTTGGCTGCGGGAATGAGCGGGTTGAATTTTGAAGAGACTGGTGATGATAATATTGAGGTAGGTGGGGAGGAGTTTGCTTGTAAGTATTGTGGTGTGCAGAATCCGGCGTGTGTGGTGCGGTGTAATGTTCCGTCGTGTCGGAAGTGGTTTTGTAATTCGCGTGGGAATACGTCTGGTTCTCACATTGTTAATCATTTGGTATATTTTTTACTTCTCTTCTTTATATTGTTATTATTATTTACTGAGTGCTTATAATGTTTGGTTGGCGAGGAGCTTTTAAGACCATTTAGGAGCGTTTAGTTTGTTTTATCGCTTAACTTTTATGTTATGGGGGTGTTTGTTTAAGCTTATATGTGGCTTATGAGCTTATTGCCTTATTTGTGTTACGGCTTATATTCTGTAAGCCCCAATTTTCTGGCTTATTTTGAGACTTGTGGCCTTATATTAGTTTATTATTATGATATGATAAACTTATATAAGCCGAAATCAAATAAGTTCATAAGCCGACATATAAGCTTAAACGACACCCCCTATGTTACACTTCATACAACTACATTACCAAAAACCTTTATAAAACAAACAGTTACCACTGCTAACTGCTAGTTTAGCTTTTGGATTTTGTTTAAGCATTTCTATATGAAACGCTAATAAAAGAAGCTTTTAGCTTTTGCGTTATTTTACATTTTATAATTACAGCTAAAACTATGTTACCAAAAGCTTTTATTGCTAGACATGGCCTAATAATTTCAGGAACTAATGTTTCGATTTGATTAGTTTGTAAAATATGCTAAAAGGTTTAAGGTTAAATTTTAAGATAAAAAGTGATGAGGACATGGATCGTGTGTAAGAGACTAAGAGTTTGCGGAACTTTACATGGTGTAACGTGAGCATACAAAGCGAAACACGACAAAGAAACTGGTGATGCTTTGCCCCATCAACTTTCCTAGGTGAAGCATTCAACCAAGTTTCAAGATTCGGAGACGGAAATGCGTCGACCCTCATTATTGTGGGGAGCCACGTCCGTATGTTTCGCAGGATTTTTCAGTTTAAGGGTTTGTTTAAGACGTTTTTAACTTTATTTAGGTTTCTTTTTCCCCAAGAGCCTAGATTACTTTTCCTATAAATATAGGGCTCATTGTCATTGTAATACAGTTTTGGATTATTTATAAACTACGTGTTTTAAGAGTTATTCTCTTGTTAAGGCATTATTCATTTGAGGTTTATCCTCGTCATGTGTCAGTTGGTATCACATTGTAAGATTAGTTTAATCTCATATAAGCACCTTGAAATAAGGACTTCCTACCTGCTTATCCAAAAATAGTTTTCACCTCAATATTAGCAGATAAGCAGAAGCAGTTTGGATGAGACACATTTGGTTTTGCTTATTTAAGCAGACGAGTAGAAAAAAAATGACTCGTAAAGTTGATCTTGGTCTTTGGATGCAATATTGTACAAAATTTCTATATCCTTGATTAGAAATTCTAGAAAAGTGGACCCCGAGCCCGTTTTTCTTGACATGAAGGATTTGTGTGGACGGATAGTGTATTAAGCAAAGTGCCTAGTGTTTCCAAACTAGTCCCGTTTGAGTCTTATATTACAACAACAACAATCCCGCCTGAGCGGCGTGTCTTGAATATTGAAGATGATTATTATAAGGTAGTATTATTGGATAGATTGTTTATGTATTCTGTACAGCCTCTCCCGTAAGGATTGGAGAATGGTTTTGTAAAGGGGGATTACTTCTCACGGGTATGTTCTGCTATAATGATTTCGCTTCATACTACATTAGTACTCTTTACTTATGTTTGTTTAGTTTAGGTTACCAGGTTTGAAAATTTGCTCTTTATGATTTGAAATTTTCGATCTTTTGGCCTTTAGTCACAGTTTTTGGGGGTACTTTTTGCTAGGGAAATTACAATAGGAGAGGTATAGCTTAGTAAGGAAAGGATATGATTACAATCCTGCTATGTTTATTACAATCTCTATCCCGGATTAGAAGACATTGGTAAGATGAATAGAGGCAGACTTGTATTTTTGATAAGACAGATCTGTGTGATGTTTGCAAATTGAGATTCGGATTAGAACGTTTTAGCCTAAGGCAGAACAATTGCAACTTTGTGTCATTTTAAGGCAGCGGGTAGAATGGACTGGTGTATTTAAGTTTAATAGGGTACTGTGGTACTCTGTAATGATATTCTGCTGCTACGAATGAATGTTGTATCTTCGGTCTCTAAGTTGAGCTGTGTAAGCAATGATATCATGGATACCTCGCAGCCATTCAACTAGCTGCCATTCAAATAGCGTTCTTATACGGATTGCTAAAATGGATACCTCGCAGCCATTCAACAAGCGTTGTTTACAATATAAAATGTATTGAAAGCGTTTGTTTTGTAAATTAGATGTTCTTTTGTATTCAAGGGTGGCATTATCAGTTTACTATACTTGTGTTGTCTGGTGTTTAGGAAGTGATCCAAGGGTATTTTATTGATGTCAATTAAGAAATACATTTGGTTATGCAAATGTTAGATAATCAATTCAATGTGCGATGATCATAAATTATAAACAATATTACTAACTATGGTTAGCTATTTGTTGTTACCTGAGTTATGCTTGAGTAATTTTTTTACAAGGCTTAAACAAATTTATGTATATTCCCCTATATAGGATAATTTATTATGCCCTTAATTACTTCTTGATGCTAATTTTGTTTTGTCCTTTTGCAGGTTCGAGCTAAACATAAAGAAGTGTGTCTACATAAGGACAGTCCTTTAGGAGAAACAATTCTTGAATGCTATAACTGTGGATGTCGAAATGTTTTTCTACTTGGTTTTATTTCTGCAAAGACAGAGAGTGTGGTTGTTCTACTCTGCAGGGAACCTTGTCTCAATGTAAATGCACTGAAAGACATGAATTGGGACCTGAGTCAATGGTGCCCACTTATTGATGATAGATGTTTCTTGCAGTGGCTTGTTAAGGTTAGTGGGTTGCACAGACTCACATGCATACATATATATGTATATACATGCGTGTGTGTTGCTTATTCTATATATTGCTGTTTTGCAGGTTCCATCTGAACAGGAGCAGTTACGAGCACGTCATATTAGTGCTCAGCAGATCAATAAGGTGGAAGAACTATGGAAGACGAATCCTGATGCTACGTTGGAGGATCTTGAGAAGCCTGGGGTAGATGATGAGCCTCAGCCTGTAGTCTTGAAATATGAAGATGCCTATCAGGTTTTGTGCCATAAAATTGATTTGGTTTTTCGTTAGATATTGTTCCTTGCTATTTCAAGTTCTGGCATTGGAGTTTATATGTATTGGCATTTTGTAACACATTTGTGCTTGTTATTTTTGGCTGCAGTATCAAAATGTATTTGCCCCACTCATCAAGCTTGAAGCTGACTATGATAAAGTAAGCAGTGCTTCCTGTACTTATTTTATATCCATTTAAGGCTTCCTGTACTTATACTTTATGGTTAACATGAAATTGATTTGTTGTTTCACAGATGATGAAAGAATCTCAAAGCAAAGACAACCTCACTATACGTTGGGATATTGGTCTTAACAAGAAGCGTATTGCATATTTTGTCTTCCCAAAGGTAATTTAGATTTTTATGATTGTTTTATTTTTATTTATTTATTTATTTATTTTTTGTTTTTTTTGTTTTTTTGTTTTTATTATTATTATTTTTTATTTTTTTGTTTTTATTATTATTTATTTTTTATTTTTTTATTTTTGTCATTAACCTTGGTTCTAAAGTTGCCTATATGTTTATTAATTGATCAATATAGGAAGACAACGAGTTGCGTCTTGTACCTGGTGATGAGTTACGGCTTCGGTACTCTGGGGATGCTGCACATCAAGCTTGGCAGTCAGTTGGACATGTGGTATAGGCTTCTTGCTCCTTAAAACAATCTACATATTACTTGTTTACGCCTGTATTTAAGACGACTGCTCAATTTTTGTCCTCTATTAATTTTTTTTAATTTTGTTCTGGTTCTGTTGTTTCAGATAAAACTCACTGCGCAAGAGGAGGTGGCACTTGAGCTTCGTGCGAGTCAGGTACTAGTTTCATGATTAAATGATGAATTATTGATTCTTTCATTCATTACTTATGGGTGATGATGTTTGCAGGGAGTTCCTGTAGATGTGAACCATGGTTTTAGCGTTGACTTTGTCTGGAAGAGCACAAGTTTTGATAGGATGCAAGGTGCAATGAAAACTTTTGCGGTGGATGAAACAAGTGTCAGCGGGTGAGTTGGATACCATTTGTAAATATAGTGCATTTGCTTATTGAGATTCTTGAGGGAACTTTTGTTTTCTGTGCTACATTCTTCTCTCCCTCCATGGTGTATAGATAATTACCTGTTTCACTGAGAATAGGGGAACATCTGGTCTCTATATTGCACTTTGCACAATCTTTAGCTTAAGGCGGGCTTTATAGTAGTTAGGTGAATAATGGTGGCCCCCTGAAAGATTTATTCTTTTAATCTTCTTCTTTCATGGATAGCAGTGCGTAGAAATGAGTGTGATCTTTTGCTTAATATTGAATTATTAGACAGTATTGGTACTCTTCTTTTTTTTTTCTTTCTTTCTAATGGAGATACATTAATAAGCTCCTACCAAAAAGGGAAGGAGCAGAAACATACAGTGTTATTAGTTGTAATTCTTTATGCAACACTGGAACTGTAGGAACTTTCAAGTTTTATTGCAAATTATTGAAATGACACTATTATAGTATCATTTTGTTATTATCTTATGTAAGCTCAATGTCAATAAGAAGTAAAATGTAGATTGGTTAGTAAGTTTTGTTTGTTTTTGTTTGAGATGTTGTGGTGCAAACTTCAGCTGGTTTACTACATGGTGGGTGGTTACGGTTCAATGTGCATTCAGAAATGTACTTGTTGAGGGTTTCTGCTTTTGGCTTTTCTTTTTGTTTTTTTGCCTGATAATGTGTGGACATGTCATTATATGCTTCATCTGTGCAGGTATATTTACCATAATTTGTTAGGCCATGAAGTTGAGTTTCAAATGGTTCGCAATGCATTGCCTCGTCGTTTTGGTGCACCTGGTCTTCCGGAGTTGAATGCATCTCAAGTAAGGATTCTCATCATCATCTGTATACTTGTATCATATATGAAGACTAACCCTGTCTCGCACTTTGTGATTTTAATCACCAAGTACCTAAACACATAACATTTTTTTGTGGCATCTATTCGTAATATCATAATCTCTAGTTTAGCCATTGCGCTATGTATAAGCTGGTTGATTTATTTCTATCATAGCTCTATTTGGAAATGGTCTAACACTGCTGCATAAATTGGTAGGTTTTTGCTGTCAAAAGTGTTCTTCAGAAACCAATAAGTTTGATTCAGGGGCCACCAGGTACTGGGAAAACAGTAACTTCTGCTGCAATTGTCTATCACATGGCTAAACAGGGCCAAGGGCAGGTATCATTTTTATCATGGTATTTTATATTGTCTAGTAAGCAAGTCATGGAACGATGGTGGTGATGATGGCTAATTTACATCAGGTTCTAGTATGTGCACCTAGCAATGTGGCTGTAGACCAACTTGCAGAGAAGATAAGTGCCACTGGTTTAAAGGTAAGGGTGTTCAAGCTTCCATTTTTTTAAATTTGATTTCTATTGCTTATGTTATTTATTATCATCTACAGGTTGTAAGACTGTGTGCTAAATCAAGGGAAGCTGTTAGTTCACCTGTGGAGCATTTAACACTTCATTACCAGGTTGGTTCATTTTTTTAGTGTTTTAGATATATATACTTTTTTAGAAAGCTAATTTTTCACACACCTATATACCACCTAGTATCTCACACGTATCAATTGAGATTTGAACCCACAACCTCTGTGGTTGATAAATTTACTTATCGCTAGGCCAAAGGCGTTTTGGTGTTTTAGATATATATTGCTCTAATGCACTAATCTAATCTGAAAGCATCTATTACTGGTTTTTTGAAGGTTCGCCATCTTGATACATCTGAAAAGAGTGAACTTTACAAGCTGCAGCAGTTGAAAGATGAGCAAGGTGAGGTTTGGTTGAAGAAGAATCTCATATTTGATTGCTTATCTATGATTGAGCTTTGTGTTTTCGTTTATTCTCTGGAATATTTTGTGGTGATGAACTTCCATAATACAATGGGTACTGTTTTCGGGTGTACCTTTAGGCTTTATCAGGCTGGACTTAAATATTAGTAAATTAATTATAATTTAAAGCACATTGGACAAAGACAGTTGTTGGCAATCCAACCCTAACCTGTTCTACCCATATGTGCGAGCTACATTTTTTATATCAACTCTCTTTGACCTGCAACCCAACCTGCTTGGCCTACTTGTCTCACCACATTCAATATATATTTTTGAGGTTGCAAGATGAAAAATATCTGACGTTTCTCACCATCTTCTTGAGAATAATGCTGGCATTATGAAACTATAAGCTGTTTTTGTTTATGTTCTCTCTTATTTTGCTCTTTCTTAGTTTGAAGTTATGACTCTCATTATATCTATACCGTCAATCTATTATATAAAGGATTTATATCCCCAACCTAACTCCAATCCTAAACTTGATCCAACCCCTCTCTCCATACCTATCCTCATATCACCCTTTATTCCCCACTCATTAAAAATACAGTCGGCCACTGCCACAAACCACTAAAAAAAAACTATTTTCAGCCCTTTGTGTGGTTGCAAGTTAGCACTTATTTACTTATCTTTATCTTACGTTGCCTTTTCACTTCTTTCATTACTCATGTTTATGCTTTTGTGATTACTGCTACCTAGTTTATATGCTTGTTTGATTCATGTATTTACGCATAATAACAAGTTCCACTTCGCCCTTTCTTGGTTATAGTATTATTAGTAAAATTACTATCATCTGGACCTTGTCGCTTCCCGTTCCATCATATTGTAGAACTAACCATGAATTGATCTTATTGGCCTTTTGAGGATGAGCATGTGATTCTACAACATTACAGCCTGGGATTGAGCTGATGTTCTTTCCCAACTTATGCAGGGGAATTGTCCAGCAGTGACGAGAAGAAGTATAAAGCACTGAAGAGGGCTACAGAACGGGAGATATCTCAGAGTGCTGATGTTATCTGTTGCACATGTGTGGGTGCTGGAGATCCTCGATTGGCAAATTTTAGATTCCGTCAGGTTAACTTTCTATTTTTAGTTTACAGGTAACAAATGCATATCTTTAATTGTTTCTCGCGTGACAATTTGTCTTTTCTTTTTACTATCTGTAGGTGCTTATTGATGAATCTACTCAATCTACTGAGCCAGAGTGTCTTATTCCTTTGGTTCTTGGGGCAAAGCAGGTATATATGTGTGTGATTTATTAACTCTTACCGTAGTTACTCTTCTGCAAGGCTATTTTGTTTAATTATTTTATTTATTTATTTATTTATTATTATTATTTTTTTGGTAATCAGGTTATTCTCGTTGGTGACCATTGCCAGCTTGGTCCGGTTATCATGTGCAAGAAAGCTGCTCGTGCAGGATTAGCTCAATCTCTATTTGAACGACTTGTGATGCTTGGTGTCAAACCAATCAGACTGCAGGTTCAATATCGGATGCATCCATCCCTTTCAGAATTTCCTTCCAATAGCTTTTATGAGGGTACCCTCCAAAATGGAGTGACAATCAATGAAAGACAATCAACAGGAATTGATTTTCCATGGCCTGTTCCAAACCGTCCCATGCTCTTTTATGTCCAGGTTTCCATTTCTCTTGGCTTGCTTTTGATATTTTTCAACACGGGTCAAAACAAGCTGGGTTGGGCTGATTTGCTAAGACTTTTGGTTCATTTTTAATCTATTCATAAATAATTAATGCGCCAATCATGTTCACAAAAACAAGTTTAATACAATAATTATTACAATCTTGAATAAAAAGGCTTAGTAAGTTGTATTAAATTGAATTTTGGGCGACCCTTTTTAGCCATCTGACTCGCTCCCGTTTCTAGCCGTCTGATCCGCTCCCCTTTCAGCTACGTTTTTTTTTACTCGTTTGAGATAAAACACAACCCAATAATAATTGAATAGGATGTAATTGCCACCTCTATCCTATGTAGTTATCTCGGTCAAAAATCTCGTATCGTTCAAGGTCCGATATTTGAAATAGCGGTTTTCGCGGAGAGATATCGGTTTTTAGATATCGGATATATATATATATATATATATATATATATATATATATATATATATATATATATATATTAAAATCATAAAATATTAAACAAAAAACATAGCATTTAAGGAAGAAATAAGAAGCTGTTAGACAAAAGGAAGAAGAAGAAAGAATGGTGGATTAAGGAAGAAATAAGAAGCTGTACTGTATCTGTATCATACTATCATGTATGTCGATTGTTAGGAATTATTAAAAGTGTATTTAGTTTCATTACTGCTGGTAGTTAGTGCGGTTCCTGCTGGCAGGTATGTAGTTCCTGCTGGTATGGTTCCTGCTGTTAGTGGTATATAGTTACTGCTGCTAGTATTGTTTATGCGGGTTATAGAAATAGTCAACCCGTATATTTAGAAGTTCGTTAGAGAAAGAGATATGCATGAGTTATATTAGGAAGTGATAATGTATATCTCCTCTACACGTTTTGTAGTGAATGCCGAATTAGGGTTTCTTGGAGTATAAAAGAAACACACGGCTATGAACAATGTACGACCTAGAAAACAATTTTAATAGTTAATATAGATCTATAGAGGATCAAGTGTTTATTAGTTATTTCTTCTTTAACTCTTGTGTTTATATTCCGCGTAAACATAAGTTTATAGTTAGAGATTCTCTTGTAGTTTGTTTGTGATTACATAAGCATTCTACCGATTCCACAAGGCTCAAAAGTGCTGGGTTTTAAAAAGCGAGATGCGCGTCGATGCGATAAGGGTCAAAAAGCCGAGGCGCGATGCGCCGAGGCGAATGCGTGCGCATCACGTACCCGAGGCGACAATTTTTTTTAAAAAAATTTAAATTATATATGGTGCACAAAACACATTAATAACATATTTATACCACATTTAATGTCAAAAGATACCATGCATGTTCATTGTTCACGATTCTATATTGCCAAAATACATAAATAGTCGAAAATTAAGATCAAAAGTCTTGTCGTTTATAAGGAATTGGTCAAATTGGACTCATATCTTAAAAAAAATAAAATAATAATAATAAAAATAAAAAAAAAATTAAAAAAAAAGGCCAAAAGTACATGATGCGCAAAAAAGCGCCGATGCGTGCATCAGCTGATGCGTGCCTGATGCGCGCGCATCACCTCACATCACGTAAACGCAACGCATCAGGGTGTCTGATGCAACAGAGGCTCGCATCGCATCGCATCACGCCTGATGCGCGCCTAATGCGCGCTTTTTTAAATAAGCATTCTACCGATTCCACAGGCTCAAAGATCTATCTAGGGCTGATCCTACATCGATGTCCTTAATTAGGGTTTTAATTGGATTAAAGTTGGGCTTTTATTATGTTGGTATAAGTGTTAATTGGGCTGCAAAAAAAACACTGGAAATTTATAGTTCTTAAAATCTCGAACATATCGCCAATTTCAAAATATCGGGAAAATATCGTCAAATATCGCCGATATTATCGGATCCGAGATTTTGGGGCGATATTTTGATCTGAGATAATTTTGAGGCGCGATATCCGATATCTCGACGAGATATCGCCGATATTATCGCGAGATTAACTACATAGCCTCTATCCCTAGCATTGCAATGTTAGATTGAATTCTACTTGTGTGGTCCACCTAATTTTTTGTCAGATGGGGCAAGAAGAAATTAGTGCGAGCGGAACATCCTATCTTAATAGGACTGAGGCTGCAAATGTTGAAAAGACCGTGACCACTTTCTTAAGGAGTGGTGTAGTTCCAAGTCAGGTATGAACATTCTTTTTCCAAGAGTTTCTGATCATTGGTTTATGTTGATTAAATTAAGAACAATCAATATTGTGCAGATAGGGGTTATAACACCGTATGAAGGTCAGCGTGCATACATTGTTAACTATATGTCGAGAAATGGTGCCCTTAGGCAGCAGCTTTACAAGGAAATTGAGGTAACATGTGCATCTTTTGTTTCTTGTCATCCTTTGTCTTAAATTAAATAGTTCTGAATTATGGTTGAAGGAAATGCACTTAGAACTAGAAATATGTGCAGGTTGCAAGTGTAGATTCATTTCAAGGGCGGGAAAAAGATTATATTATATTGTCATGTGTTAGAAGTAATGAACATCAGGGTATTGGATTTCTTAATGATCCACGCAGGCTTAATGTTGCGCTTACTCGTGCTCGTTATGGTATTGTCATCCTTGGAAATCCGAAAGTCCTAAGTAAACAACCATTATGGAATGGATTACTGACACATTTTAAGGTATTCATTCAATACTGAAATTTTTTGCATTCATTAATAATAGGTCGTACTTGAATCGTAATTTGTTACTCGTGCATAGTGTTTTTTGAGCTGACATTCACACAACCTTCCTTTCTTTACTATAAACAGGAGAATGAATGTTTAGTTGAAGGCCCTTTAAACAACTTAAAGCAGAGTATGGTGCAGTTCCAGAAGCCAAAGAAAGTATGTCAGTTCATGTGGTCCTTAATTTAATGCAGTTAGTTGGTGTTAAAAACTTATTTAACGCTTTGTGGTTTACGTGACTCAGATATACAATGACCGGAAGCTATTTTTTGGTGGTGGACCTGGTATTGCCGCTAGTGACAGCTTTGGAGCTGCCCCTTCAGGAAATCCTGGTGCTGATGGAAGAAACAACCGTTCCAGGGGTATATTATTCTTTGAAACTTTTTAGAGGGTGGGATTGCTTATTTTTTGTGCTTATGTTTCTGCTGATAAGCAGAAGCAGATAACAATTAAAAAAAAAAAAGCAGCTAAATAGTGTTTGTATTTTCTTGTATCACGTGTATCTTAAATCAATTTCTTGACGAGTAGAGAGAAGAACATAGAAGGGCTACATATCTCTTTTTAGGGGTTTTTAGTGTAGATATACGAGGGTAAAAGGGTAATTTTAGTTTTCTCTCCTATATGCACTTTCGAATAAGAAAGTCCAAATACTCTCTTACTTACCTTCATTTTCTCTACCGTCATTTTCTCCTTGCTTTGAAGTTATGTGGGAGAGTAATCAGCTAATTTTGTTGATTTTCTTTTTCAAGTTTATAACTAGGTGAACAACATGCAATTTTATCAATGACATGTTTTCAGTGAGTTATCGTGCTAAAAATGTTGCCGCTTGACTTTATCCTCTCTGAGTGCAGGTCCATACATGCCAGCTGGACAACCTAATGGCAGTCATAAACCTAGTCTTCATCCTGCTGCATATCCAATGCCCCGGGCTATTCCACCTTATCATGGTGGTCCTCAACCTTATGCTATACCAACTCGTGGAGTACATGGACCTATTGGTGGCGTTCCTCATGTTCCACAACCTGGTAGTCGGGGTTTTGCCGCTGGTCGGGGAGGGAATGCTGGTGGTCCTATTGGCAGTCATGTTCCATATCAGCAAGGCCCTCAGCAACCAATTGGTGCAACCATGGGGTCTAATTTTAACTTCCCTTCATTAGAAAATCCAACTAGCCAGCCATCAGTGGGTGGTCCTGGTCCTTTATCTCAACCTGGATATGTTTCCAATGTAAGTATTTCTTTCTATACCACTTTTTATTGTTTAAATTCTGATGTCATTGTAGCTTCTGTTTGTTGAGTCGTAAGGGTATGTCCAATGTATGTACCAAAAGTTACCAAATTTGGTTCCACTCCGATGTTCGTCATCAAATATTTTACACTAACTAATTCATATTTACATTATGATTTATTTCAATTAAATTGCTCTATATAACAAAGTTAATAATTACATAATAAACATACATGAGTTTTACTATTTTCTAATTTAAAAAATTGAGTTGCCAAATAAGAAAAACTAAACAGTAAAAAGTTAGTGTGAAGAAAAGGTGATGCACCAAATTTTTTTGTAAAATGTCATTGGTAATAGTGTCCAACCAAAAGTTGCACCAAATTTGGTGTCTTGGCTGTAGCCTTCTAGCTGCATCACCCTTGACACCAAATTTGATGTTTTGGTGCATGCAATCATATACCGGAGATGGTCTGAGAGAACTTCTATTGCTTGTTATAGATGACGCAAGGACCGGGACAAACATTTCGTGATGGTTTCTCGGTTGGGGGCATGTCACAGGTAATGGTGTCTCATGATAAATGATGTATATGCATCAAGTAATCCCATTTTATATACTCATTATCATCAAACATCATGCAGGAGTTCTTAGGTGATGATTTTAAAAGCCAAGGGTCGCATGTTCCTTATAATGGTGCTGAATTTTCTACACAGGTAAATCTCTTGTGTAGTTTAGTTTGACATTGTTTGGATATCAAGACTTGGGTTTAAATGTTAATGTGCTTTTTCAGGCTTCTCAAGGTGGATATCATGTTGACTATGTTAATCCAGCAACCCAGGGAGGGTTTCCAGGAAGCTATTTGAATCAGAATTCCCAAGCTGGGTATCCTCGTTTTGGTGCAGGAAATGATTTCATGTCTCAGGTTTGCTCATTACTTTTTACCAAATAAAAAAACCTTCGCTTATATTCTATATGCTTGACCAGCCCCATAATTAAATATGTTTGATAATAGTAAAACTGTAAAAGTAAATAACTAATCAAACACTGTTCAGTTAAGACTATCGTATTTGATCATTAGTCGTATACCCAAAATAACCCTCAATTCCCCTAGTATTTCGTTCTACTTTTTGGCACTCATGTAAAATGCAACAAATGCATTTATTTCACAATGGTTGAAGTATTTGCTTCATTCACTTGAGTTTGTTGTATGGTTGTAAAACTCACTATGTATGACATCTCACTATGTATGACATGTTCATAGACCATAAAAAATATGTTTAGAAACTTAAACGCATTTGTTCAAATCAAGGTTTTCAAGATCGGGATCCTACTCAGGATCGTTTTCGTTATTGCAAGATCGGAATCGTAAGATTGGATCGGGATCCTAAGATCCTACTCTAATGTCATTTTCTTAATAGTATTTGTAAAATCATTCAAATCTACAAATTATTATACATCATTAGCGCAAAATTACATGAATGTTTCATGAAAATGTTGTTTTAAATTATGAATATAGAATGTTTAAGAAGATTAACATGTTGTTTTTTAAATTCTATAAAACATGATCCATAACTTTTTAGTTTCTTAGTTTGCGATTCGAGAAAAGTAAGATCGGATTGGATTAGATATTAAGATCCTATGGTCAAGATCGGGATCTTATAAGATCTTAAGTGTGTTAAGATCCTACATAGGATCCGGATCGTTTTTGCATTGTAGTATTGTAAAATCGTAAGATCCTAAGATCAGGATCGGGATCCTGACAACTATGGTTCAAATACTTCAAACCGAGTTCTGGTCGAGTATAACCTTTTTAGCGAGTAATTGGCAACTACTCTGCCTTGTAATCCGTGTTTAACAACACTGCTTTGTTGGCTGTTCTCACAGGACTACATGGGTCATAATTCTCAGGGGTTGTTTACACAGGTTGGGTTCAATGACCCATCACAAGATGATACTTCACAAACTCAGTTTGGTGTGGCCCATGCCGATTCTCTTCAGACACAGGTTTCTTATTTTTTGGTCTCGTTGCTACTTTGTAGCTGCTGAGCTATGAAAGTTCTTACTTGTTTTGAGAGTTTTCAACTGTAACACATTAAATGGGGTTACATATTAAAAATTAGCTAAAAGGGGAATGGGTCAACTTTGTTAAACATATTGGAAGTCTGCCAAAGTCTAATTTTTAGTACATAAAACCGTACAATTGTTTCATTTGATTGTTTGATTATATTTGTAACAACTTTTTTGATCATAAAGCAATTGTTTTATCTATTTTTTAATGGGGAAAAACACCTTGCTCTATGATCAGTACCACCTTGCTCTAAAGATTGATCTGTTTCACCTAAACACTAAACACGTTGTCAATTGTTGCTCAAAATCTACTTTTATGCAGAGTGGTTTGCCAATTGAAGTATTTTTTTGTTACTTGCAGAATATGATGAATCCTCTATACTCCCAGCCATTTGCACACTATAACTCGCAACCCGTAAACATGCAAGCTCCTCAACATCAGCAACAATCACAACAACAGACACAGCAGGGACAAAGATGATCATAGTGTTAACATCTTGTGAAGGGTTAAAGTCGGTCCTTGCATCCAGCCACTTTGTCTTTGCCTCCACTGTGTTTGACCAAACCATATCTACCTTCTACCCTTAAAATAGTTTGAGGTGTGACAATGAACTCTTTATAGGATGATTCTCGACCTACTGGGAATCACAAATGATGGAAAATAATGGCTGGAGGATAAGACGGCTTAACCCTAAAAGATACATGGAAATGTCAACGGAGTCAAAAACTGGTGTATGACCTGCTTTTTGTTTCATGAAGGCTTGTTTGTTGAGGAGAGCATGTTGCTGATTTTGAAGATCGGACAGTTTATATATAGAGAGGCAGGTGGTACTGCAATATATTGTACATGCATGCTTAAAATGTCGTAGTTCATCCAAACCCTTGTGCGTTACAACTGGGGCATGTACGTGTGTGGTACTTTTGCAGTTTTACTAAAAGAAACTCCCAGGTAGCAGTTCTAGAGGAAAATGTACTTTTTGTTTCTAGTTTGGAATTAGGTCCATGAATTGTGTGCGTGTTAGATATATGATCATATTTATGGCTTTCTAATGAATATTGTGTCGTGTATACTTATGGTGTTGATTGTCCTGTTTCATACGTGATGTTTTCTTACAAAACGAGAATGGGGTGTTGTTTCTGATTGTCATCAAGGAACTTATAAAGTGAGGCTTACGAGCAAGTTTAAAAAACAGGTAAATTGGCGTGTACTTTTTTTTTTTACTCAAATGTATGCGGTTTAACCAGGGTGTAACATGACTGTTTTTGACCCGTTTGTGGTCGCCTCAAATGCGTATCTAGTGAAGCTGGAACCATTAATCCGAGGAGATAAGTGCCTTAGAAGCAGGCAATTTTGTGGCGGTTGCTCTATGTGGATTGTTTTGCTTGGTTAAAGGATTTAGTTGATTTATTTATTTATTTATTTTTATTTTCTTTTATTTATTTATTTAGTATTTGTATTTATTGGAGTATCATTTTTTATGTTACAGATCTGTTTTAGGACAAATAATTTTTGATAATGAGAGATAAATCTCACCCATTAACATTTTAATAGAAAAAATAAAGAGATTACTTGATTTATTGTCTCAAAAACCGTTAATAATAGCATCTCAACTTTGACCCGGTAACTATTAAACACGTGCAAACGTAAATACCCAAAAATTAAATTTATGAAAAGCACATAATAGTTTGCAACCTTAAATTTTAAAATAACGTGATCAAGCCTCAAAGCAAAGATGAATAAACCTTTAATCAACTAAAAGAACTTGTCGTGAAGTTAGTTTTGTCCAAAAAATCTACTAACATGCAACAACAATTTGATAATGATGACCTGATAATGATGACCTTGAAAGATATATATATTTTTTTTTTTTTTTTTTTTTAATCTTTAATCTTGGCGATCCGAATGGTATATCATAGATGGAACACTATAGTTGGGACGTCATAGGTGGTACATCCTTGTGGTGGGACAACAAAAGTGGGACATCAAAGATAGGACATTTAATCGTTAGGTTTTCGATTTGTTTTCAATTTGTTCGTTTTTTGTTATTTCGTTGTTCTTTGTTTTCCTGTGGTGTCAATTATGGGGAACTATAGAACGAAGGAGGACGATGTGGCTAAGATTTCTACATCTATATTTGTTACTAATTTCCCTGAGTCGTTCTCTGCTAAAGATTTGTTTCAATCTTGCAAGCAATACGGACATGTTGTGGATACTTTTATCCCCAATAAAAGATCGAAAGCTGGTAAAAGATATGGGTTTGTTCGGTTTATTAATGTTTTCAATGATGAGAGGTTGGTGAATAATTTGTGCACGATTTGGAATGATCGTCTTAAATTACATGCAAATGTTGCAAGATTTAAGAGGGCACCTTTGAAAGAGAACAATATTCGTGAGAGGGCACCTGTAAAACCATCGGGGCCTTCTCAATCCAATGCGCAAGGTACACATAGGTCATATGTTTCTGCTGCTAGAGACTTTCCACCATTGAATGCCTCTGTTGCTCATGTATCTTCCTCACCGGCGTTGGTTTTGGATGATTCCTGTGTTGTTGAACGTGATCTCTCATGTCATGTCATGGGGCGTGTGAAAGATTGTAATTCCATTCCTAACCTACGGATTGTATTAGCTAAGGAAGGTTTTGAGCAAGTGAAACTGTCGTATTTAGGTGGGTTATGGGTGTTGATAGAATTGGACAACGAGGGTTCTAAGCAAAAGTTTTTGGACCATGTAGGCGTTAGCTCTTGGTTCTGTACGCTTCTTAATGCCTATAATGATTTTGTTAGTGATGAACGAGTTGTTTGGGTGGACATAGAAGGTATCCCACTTCACGTTTGGTCCCGAGGAACGTTTGCCAAGATTGGTAACAAATGGGGTGAAGCTTTGGATATTGAGGACAATTTTGGCTCCTCTTTTGCTCGTAAACGGATGTGCATCTTAACGAAAAAACCAGAAACTATATTGGAGAAATTCAAGGTGATTTTTAAAGGTAAGGTGTTTGTGGCTCGGGCGAAGGAACTTTTTACTTGGAATCCGAGTTTTTTTGAATATAAGGAGTCTGGTTATACCTCGGATGACGAACCAAAGCATGGTTTTAGAATTCCTAATGATGGGGTGCAGAATAGTGATGTCGAACCAGAAGATGAATGTAATGTGGATGGTGTCTCAGAGACAGTTTTCAGTGATAATGTGGATGAATGTAATGTTAATGGTCACGGTAAGGAGACGGACAAACAACAATCAGAGGATCCGTTTGGTTTTTATGATTTATTGAATAAACTTCCCGCTGAAGGCGGTCGTGATGAGAGTACTTCTGTATCGCATCCTCCTGGCTTTACCCCTCCTGTGACGCACGTGTAACGCCCCGTGACCACTTATACCAAAAATTTTGAACTTTATACGCGGAAACGATTAACTAAAACAGACTCATACAAATTCTCCATTTAATGACCAGAACCTATAAAATTTAACCTTTTAAATGTTACATGCAAGAACATATACTCGAAGACCCTTCAAAACATTTCACAAAATTTTCTAACATAACCAAACAACCCTTCTGAGACCAAGATACGCCGTATCCTTTTTAGGGATACGCCGTATCAAAGCTGAGAGACAATACGCCGTATCAATCTGAAGTGATACGCCGTATTATCTTAAACTTCTGATACGCCGCATCTATTATATTAGATACGCCGCATCGACCCACTGAGACAGAAAATTACAAGAAAATGGGATGACGATGCGCCATATCCCAAAAGGAGATGCGCCGCATCACCTGATACGCCATATCTCAAAAGGAGATGCGCCGTATCACCTGATACGCCATATCTCAAAGGAGATACGCCGTATCTACCATGCACAATAGAAATCCTGGACAGACCTACTGTCCCAATTATGCACTTTCAAAATCCTCGGCTGGAAACCCGACCTCCCGGACTCGAAACTTGACGAAACTTTCCAGAATCCTTAAGTATACCCATAAGATTATTTTCATACAAAAACATCACCCGTTTGACCACCCGATATAGCACCTCAAAATTGGACAGGTTATGCATAAGACCCGTTATGACCCGTTTGCACTCCAAACCATTAAAAACACATCTTTTACCCATCATACCTGAACCACATACCTATTTTAACATACCAAATTTGTTCCAAGGGTACATATCCCATTTACATTCCAAAATAACGAGGGAGGCTATTTACCAAACACTCCCTTAAAACGTCTAGAACTACCAACATGTACCATAGAGACTTCATGACTTACACACATAGTTAAATCATAATTTAGACATCAAGAAATGACCGTGAACTAACAAAATGACCATATAAAATGAAGTGTACCCACGACACAAAAGAATACTTGGGGGCTTCCAACTTCAAAAGCGTTTGGTCCAAAAGAATTCCGATCTTCTAAACTACCTTCTTATGCTATAAGCTAGGCTATACCCTTACCCTTGCTTCCTCCGCTAGAACCTACAAAAACATTAACATCTAAACCGTAAGCGAAAACGCTTAGTAAGTATACAAGATATAATCAACATCACATTTACATGAGATTGGTGATTACCACCAACCATAACATTAACAAGGAGCATCAAATGAGATTATTACTCACCTTGACCGGGCAAGTAATTATTTAACATTAACACAACTAGCATTGGATCCAAGCTATCACACATTCACAAGCTCCATAATAATCACATTAACGCAAGCATAACATTAACAACATAACATTAACAAGGATTATACTCATATACTTACCTTAAATTCCTACTAGCTCTTTACTTGCTTGAGTTGGCTTCTATAGAGATTCCTATTACACAATTACCCTTAGTTAGCAACTAATAACTATGGAGGTCATAGTTTTACTACCTTAATTCATTATACCCAAAACTCATTACATGAACCCTAATTTCTACCAATTGGGGAAAGTACTTACTTGATGAAGAGATAACAATTAAGGTATTTCTTATGCCTTTTGATCACTTCTTGATACTAGAAATGAGCTAGATAATGAAATTGGCTTTCCCTCTCTTTTCTCCTAGCAAATGTCGACAATAATGGAGTGAGCTCAAGATTTCCAGATTTTTCTTGAACTAGTTATTTAATAATGAGTTAGTTGTAACTTTGGTCTCTTGGCAATAGTAGTCCCCATAGTTCTATTCTTCTCATTTAGCCACACATTAAGTTATAAATAATCCCTAACACATTCACTTAGCATAATATTTACTTAAATGGTACCTTGTCGGGGTACGGGTGTAACAATTCTCCCCTCCTTAAAATGAGAGTTCGTCCCCGAACTCTACTCGTGAAATAAGTGAGGATACTTGGTCTTCATTTTCTCTTCCGTTTCCCACCTAATACTCGTACCCTTACGATGCCTCCATTGGACTTTTACTAACGGGATCTCTTTATTTCTCAATTGTCGCACTTTTCTCCCTAGTATGACTTCCGGCACGTCCTCTTGAGAAAGCAACTCCGGGTCTATTTCAATGTCGTCTAAGGTGACTACACTCGTTTCATCCGCCAAACATTTCCTTAAGTATGACATGTGAAAGGTATTGTGAATACCCCTCATTTCTTCGGGTAATTCCAACACATATGCTACTTCGCCTACTCGTTTCAAGATTTTGAAAGGTCCTATAAACCGAGGACTAAGTTTCCCTTTGTTTTTGAATCTAAAAACGCCTTTCCACGGGGAAACCTTTAACATAACTAGATCACCCACCTCGAATTCGATTGGTCTTCTTCGGTTATCGGCATAACTTTTCCACCTATCTTGTGCCGCCTTAAGTCTTGCACGAATCATCTCTATCTTTTCCGTTGTAGCCAACACCACATCCGTGCTTGCCAATTCTCTTCTTCCGACTTCTTCCCAACACACGGGTGTCCTACACCTCCTAGGGTGGCATATCTATACTCGCATGGTAACTATTATTATAGGCGAATTCAACTAAAGGCAAATGATCGTCCCAATTGCCTCCAAAGTCGATCACACAAGCTCGTAACATATCCTCCAAAGTTTGAATCGTCCTCTCGCTTTGCCCATCGGTTTGAGGATGAAAGGCCGTGCTCATATGAAGTTTCGTACCCAATTCTTCTTGGAAATCTTGCCAAAAATTTGAGGTGAAACGCCCGTCTCTATCGGAGACTATAGATATAGGCACTCCATGACGTGCGACTATCTCATTAACGTAAATCTTTGCTAGCTTATGAACGGGCATATTTTCTCGGATTGGAATAAAATGAGCACTCTTGGTTAGGCGATCTACTATAACCCAAATCGTGTCGTTCTTCTTTTTCGTCCTTGGCAATTTTGTAATGAAGTCCATCGTGATCTTTTCCCACTTCCAAACCGGAATATCCAAAGGTTGAACTTTTCCATACGGTTTTTGATGTTCGGCTTTGACCTTTAAACAAGTCAAACACTTCTCAACGTACTTTACACAATCTCTTTTCATACCCGGCCACCAATAGTTCTTCTTCAAATCGCGGTACATCTTTGTAGCTCCCGGATGAATGGAATATTTTGACTTGTGTGCTTCCCCTAGAATCAATTCTTTGATGTTACTACGAAAAGGGATATAAACCCTTCCATACCGAGTCTTAATTCCTCGACTATCTTCTTCGAGATGCGGAATGTGGGAAGTGATACGCTCACCTTCCCTATTTTCTTCTTTCAATGCCTCCTCTTGAGCTAACTTGATCTTATCAAAAAGGTCGGTTGTGACAATCATCCGTAACGAATGAATCCTAGTAACTTCATTTTGATCCTTTCGGCTCAACGCATCCGCCACAACATTCGCTTTACCGGGATGGTAGCGAATTTCGCAATCATAGTCCTTCAACAAGTCTAACCATCTTCGTTGTCTCATGTTAGGATCTTTCTTATCAAGGAAATATTGAAGGCTTCGATGGTCGGTGTAAATTACGAACTTGATACCATATAAATAATGCCTCCAAAGTTTTAAAGCAAAAACCATCGCCGCAAACTCAAGATCGTGAGTCACATAATTTTCTTCATGCTTCTTTAGTTGTCTAGAGGCATAAGCAATCACCTTTCCCCTTTGCATAAGAACACATCCAAGACCGGAATAAGACGCGTCGCTATAAACCACCATATCTTCGGTCCCCTTCGGCAATACTAGAACCGGTGCTTCACACAACTTCCTCCGTAGAGTACAAAAGGCTTTATCTTGTTCTTCACCCCACTCGAAGGTAGCATTCTTCTTAGTAAGTTTTGTTAGAGATGACGCGATTTTGGAGAAGTCTTGAATAAATCTTCTATAATATCCCGCAAGGCCAAGAAAACTTCGAATCTCACCAACATTCCTTGGTGCATGCCATTTCATTACGGCTTCTACCTTTGAAGGATCGACTTTGATACCATCGGCATTAATAACGTGACCGAGGAATTGAACTTCTTGCAACCAAAATTCACACTTTGAGAATTTAGCATACAATCTTTCTTTTCTCAAAGTCTCTAAAATCTCCCGCAAATGCGTGGCGTGTTCCTCCTTACTCTTCGAGTAAATAAGAATGTCATCGATGAACACTATGACGAACCTATCCAACATCGGTCTACATACGCGGTTCATAAGGTCCATGAAAACCGCAGGCGCGTTCGTGAGACCAAAAGGCATAACCGTAAACTCATAATGTCCATATCGGGTCCTAAAGGCCGTCTTAGGAATGTCTTCTTCTCGAACCTTCAATTGATGATAACCCGAACGGAGATCGATCTTGGAAAACCACCGCGCACCTTGAAGTTGATCAAAGAGGTCATCGATTCTTGGTAACGGATACACATTTTTCACCGTGACTTTATTCAACTCACGGTAGTCGATGCACATCCGCATACTACCATCTTTCTTTTTAACGAATAAGATTGGAGCTCCCCATGGCGAACTACTAGGACGAATGAAACCCTTGTCAAGCAGTTCTTGAAGTTGACTCATCAACTCTTTCATTTCGGATGGAGCAAGGCGATAGGGAGTTTTAGCAATAGGAGTAGCACCCGGAACAAGATCAATACGGAATTCGACTTGCCTTTCGGGTGGAATACCCGGCAAGTCCTCCGGAAAAACATCACAAAATTCATTCACAATCGGAACATCATTGATACTTTTCTTCTCAAAGCTCGTATCTACCACGTGAGCCATGAAGGCATAACATCCACGTGATAAATATCTCCTAGCCTTCATCACGGTACATAACTTTAGTTCACCTTTTCTTTTATCCCCATAAATAATCATTTCACGACCGCTAGGATTCACAACTCGAATGATCTTTTGGCTACAAAGGATAGCCGCGTTATATTTATCAAGCCAATCCATACCAATAACGATATCAAATTCCCCGAGCATAATGGGAATTAAGTCAATTTTAAAGATGTTCTCATCAATCTCTATCTCTACGTCTCGATATACGTTAGTCACAACAACGATTTTACTATCGGCTATTTCGACTTCTAGGGGTATCGGAAGTTTAGCTAGTGGGGAAATTAGTTGCTTGCTAAAATCATAAGACACGAAAGAAACACTAGCACCCGAATCATACAAAACCCGAGCGGGTATGGAATTAACAAGATGAATACCTGTGATGACATCGGTCCCCGATTTGGCTTCTTCGACACTCATTTGATAGACTCGAGCTGTTGGTTTTGGAATCTCCACTTTCTCTTCCTTGACGGTTCTCAAAGGCTTTGCTTCAATCGCCTTTGTTTTTGGGCAATCCCTCAACCTATGCCCTATCCCATTACACCCATAGCATAATATCATCGGCTTGGTACAATCTTTGCTTTGATGATCTAAGGCTCCACACTTGTAACAACCCGGCGTATTTCGCCTACATTCTCCAAGATGGAACTTGCCACACTTAGAACATGCTACCTTAGCTTTGTTTCCCACACTCTTCTTGCCATGGTCAAATTTGGCTTTCTTCCCATCCCTATCCGCAAACTCTAACTTCCTTTTTGGTTCTTTCGCCTCTTTCTCCTTCCTCCTAAGTAAATCCGCTTCCCTTACCCTAGCTCTACTCAAAAGATCCTCCAACGTAGTACATTTGAATGGTGAAATCACTTCACGAATATCATCCTTGAGCATCCTTTGGAACTTGTCAACCTTAAGCTTGTCATTCCCAAGATACTCGGGACAATAAGGAACCATATCATTAAACGTCCTCCACAACTCATTTACCGTTTCATTAGTTTGAGTGAGAGATTGGAATTTCTCTCGAATTTTGTCAACCTCTTCAACCGGAGCATACTCGGCACTAAACAACTCCTTGAATTCTTTCCACGTACAAGTCTCCACCCAAGGTTCACCTTTCTCACACACCTTTCCTTCCCACCAAGTCTTTGCACTATCACGAAGAAAGTTAGTAGCATAGATAACCTTCTTCCTTTCTTCGCAACCACTAGTACGAAAAGCGCCTTCTACCGCCGTGATCCACCTATTACTAACAATGGGGTCAAGAACACCGGTAAAACGTGGCACATCACAAGCCGTGAAGTCCCGATAAGTAGCTTTGTCGTTCTTAGGTTCTTTTGCTACTCCATATTCTTTCTTAAACTCCTTAAACTCTTCCTTCATTAGCTCCTTAAGATTTTGCGTCGTTTGTTGAACATAGAAGGGCATTGCTTATTCAATAGCCTTACCCACTCTTTTTGCTAACATTTTGTCTAGGGCTTTCATTTCATCTCCCGTAAAGCCTCTAAAGTCAGGGCCTCCGGAGTTTGAGGAAGAACTTTCATTATCCTTACTAGCATTACCCGGATCACTTGCCGAAGTTTCGGCATGCTTGGAAGCCGTGGCTTTCGCGACTTCCTTCGTGAGAGGGGTTTCCATTTCTTCTTACTGAAAATTAGCAATTCACAACATTAAACACAATTATGAATACTTAGCCAATGCATGAATGACATTTCTATCTTGTTCTAGCACCCTAGCTTGTCACTCATGTATGATCTAAATGATTTCAATTTCACATATGTCCCGTATTTTCATCACTACGGTGGCCAGGCGTAGTCATGAAAATATTGAACATATGGGTCCTCAAAATCATCCAAACAATACACAAATAACAAACACTAGCTCTAACCGCATCTATACAAGGCCTAAGTCTAGGAAATCCTAAAGTGAAATCCTAAATCTCTTAGACCGAAGCTATGATACCAAGTTGTAACGCCCCGTGACCACTTATACCAAAAATTTTGAACTTTATACGCGGAAACGATTGACTAAAATAGACTCATACAAATTCTCCATTTAATGACCAGAACCTATAACATTTAACCTTTTAAATGTTACATGCAAGAACATATACTCGAAGACCCTTCAAAACATTTCACAAAATTTTCTAACACAACCAAACAACCCTTCTGAGACCAAGATACGCCGTATCCTTTTTAGGGATACGCCGTATCAAAGCTGAGAGACAATTCGCCGTATCAATCTGAAGTGATACGCCGTATTATCTTAAACTTCTGATACGCCGCATCTATTATATTAGATACGCCGCATCGACCCACTGAGACAGAAAATTACAAGAAAATGGGATGACGATGCGCCATATCCCAAAAGGAGATGCGCTGTATCACCTGATACGCCATATCTCAAAAGGAGATGCGCCGTATCACCTGATACGCCATATCTCAAAGGAGATACGCCGTATCTACCCTGCACAACAGAAATCCTGGACAGACCTACTGTCCCAATTATGCACTTTCAAAATCCTCGGCTGGAAACCCGACCTCCCGGACTCGAAACTTGACGAAACTTTCCAGAATCCTTAAGTATACCCATAAGATTATTTTCATACAAAAACATCACCCGTTTGACCACCCGAAATAGTACCTCAAAATTGGACGGGTTATGCATAAGACCCGTTATGACCCGTTTGCACTCCAAACCATTAAAAACACATCTTTTACCCATCATACCTGAACCACATACCTATTTTAACATACCAAATTTGTTCCAAGGGTACATATCCCATTTACATTCCAAAATAACGAGGGAGGCTATTTACCAAACACTCCCTTAAAACGTCTAGAACTACCAACATGTACCATAGAGACTTCATGACTTACACACATAGTTAAATCATAATTTAGACATCAAGAAATGACCGTGAACTAACAAAATGACCATATAAAATGAAGTGTACCCACGACACAAAAGAACACTTGGGGGCTTCCAACTTCAAAAGCGTTTGGTCCAAAAGAATTCCGATCTTCTAAACTACCTTCTTATGCTATAAGCTAGGCTATACCCTTACCCTTGCTTCCTCCGCTAGAACCTACAAAAACATTAACATCTAAACCGTAAGCGAAAACGCTTAGTAAGTATACAAGATATAATCAACATCACATTTACATGAGATTGGTGATTACCACCAACCATAACATTAACAAGGAGCATCAAATGAGATTATTACTCACCTTGACCGGGCAAGTAATTATTTAACATTAACACAACTAGCATTGGATCCAAGCTATCACACATTCACAAGCTCCATAATAATCACATTAACGCAAGCATAACATTAACAACATAACATTAACAAGGATTATACTCATATACTTACCTTAAATTCCTACTAGCTCTTTACTTGCTTGAGTTGGCTTCTATAGAGATTCCTATTACACAATTACCCTTAGTTAGCAACTAATAACTATGGAGATCATAGTTTTACTACCTTAATTCATTATACCCAAAACTTATTACATGAACCCTAATTTCTACCAATTGGGGAAAGTACTTACTTGATGAAGAGATAACAATTAAGGTATTTCTTATGCCTTTTGATCACTTCTTGATATTAGAAATGAGCTAGATAATGAAATTGGCTTTCCCTCTCTTTTCTCCTAGCAAATGTCGACAATAATGGAGTGAGCTCAAGATTTCTAGATTTTTCTTGAACTAGTTATTTAATAATGAGTTAGTTGTAACTTTGGTCTCTTGGCAATAGTAGTCCCCATAGTTCTATTCTTCTCATTTAGCCACACATTAAGTTATAAATAATCCCTAACACATTCACTTAGCATAATATTTACTTAAATGGTACCTTGTCGGGGTACGGGTGTAACAGCACGCTAATGTTGGTAAGACTTGTGAAGATGGTCCTACTAATGGAGATGACATGGTGAATATGTCTAGGGCAGATGCTAAGGTTATGGACCATTCACAGGAGGTTCATGATTCCTCTAATGGAGAATCAGTTTCTTCCTTTACATAGAAAGTTCATAACGGTGGATCTATTCTTGACATTTTGGATGACATGGTTCGGGTTGGACATTCTATGGGTTATAATTTGGATGGGTGTTTGAAAGATATGGAACACATTATTGGCTCACTTGGAGAAGAAGATGTTCTTAAATGAATATTCTTTCTCTCAATATTCAAGGTCTTGGGTACAAGACGAAAAAGGAGTGGGTTAAGGAGTTAAATTGTAAACATAGGATTAATTTTTTAGCGTTGCAAGAGACAAAGATGGATTGCATTTCTCATATGGACGTTAAGTCCCTTTGGGGAAATTCGAACTTTGATTTTGTTGCCAGTGACTCATTAGGGAATTCTGGTGGTATTCTTTGTATTTGGGAGGCCTCTATCTTCAAGAAAGATGGCGCTACTATTTCTGATAACTTTATAGCTATTTACGGCACATGGTTACCTCGTAATGTCAAGATTCTTTTGGTGGCAGTTTATGCTCCTCAACAGCCTGGTAGCAAAAGGGTTCTTTGAGATTTTTTATCTAATCTCGTACAAAGATGGAACGACGAAGCTATTATAATGGGTGACTTTAATGATGTTCGGACTATGGATGAAAGACTTGGTTCGTCTTTCAATGCTTCTAGTGCTCGGTGTTTTGATCGGTTTATTGTCTCCTCTGGTCTTGTGGATGTCAATTTGGAAGGATATTCGTTTACTTGGTCACATCCCTCAGCCTCCAAAATGAGTAAATTAGATCGCTTTCTTGTTACGGAAGGTATTATCTCGCTTTATCCGTCTATTTCAGCTTTGTGTCTTGACCGTCACTTGTCCGATCATCGTCCTATTCTTTTGAGGGAAGTTTTGTCTGATTTTGGTCCGACTCCGTTTCGGTTCTATCAATCTTGGTTAAGGATGGAGGGTTTTGATTTGATGGTGGAGCAGGCGTGGTTGTCTTTTTCGCATTCTGATTCCAATGCTATGGTTAGGTTCAAGAAGAAATTGCAAGACCTTAAGTCTATTATTCGTGTATGGGTCAAAGATAAAAAGTTTCATCTTCATAACGCAAAGAATTCTTTACAAAATGATTTGATCTATATTGATAAAGACTTGGAAAGGGGAAACGTTTCTGATGACATCCTTCTCAAGCGGATGGATCTAAACCGTCGGCTACAAGATATTAATCTTTTGGAGGCTAAGGATCTGGTTCAAAAATCTAAAATCAAATGGGCTATCGAAGGAGATGAGAATTCTAAATTCTTTCATGGTATTATAAATAAGAAAAGGTCTCAGTTGTCGATTCGTGGTGTTTTCGTGGAGGGCACTTGGTGTATTGATCCGAGTATTGTGAAGGAGGCTTTTAAGAATCACTTTGAAGTTCGATTTCAGCATCCGTGTCATGATCGTCTTAAACTTAATGCTCCTTTTCTTAATCGGTTGTCTTCGGATCAGGTGGATGAGCTGGATAGAGTAGTATCGAGGGACGAAATTCGTAGGGCTGTTTGGAATTGCGGCGAGAATAAGTCTCCAGGCCCCGATGGTTATACGTTTGAATTTTTTAGAAAGTATTGGAGCCTTGTGGGGGCCGATTTCTGCGATGCGGTCGACTATTTTTTTAAGTCTGGTACATTCCCAAGGGGGTGTAATTCGTCTTTCATCGCTTTAATTCCTAAAGTTAATGATGCTAAGTTCGTTAATGATTTTCGACCTATCAGTTTTATTGGATGCGTTTATAAGGTGATCACGAAAGTTTTAGCTAATCGTTTGGCTAATGTTATTTCCGAGGCTCAATCGGCATTTGTTGCTAATAGACAAATATTGGACGGTCCTTTTATCTTAAATGAGGTGTTAAACTGGTGTAGGCGAAAAAGGAAGCAAGCTATGTTTTTTAAGGTTGATTTCGCCAAGGCGTATGATTCGGTTCGGTGGGATTATCTCTTGGATGTTCTTCAAGCGTTTGGTTTTGGGCCGAATTGGTGTAGGTGGATCCGTGGCACTTTTACTTCCTCCATGGCTTCCATATTGGTTAATGGTAGCCCAACGTCCGAGTTTCCTTTTTGTTGTGGGTTGAAACAAGGTGATCCGTTGGCCCCTTATCTTTTCATTCTTATTATGGAGTCGCTACATATCTCTTTTTCCCGTGTTGTTGACGATAGGCTGTTTAAAGGCTTTCAATTGCATGGCTCGGTTAATATTTCTCATCTTTTTTATGCTGACGATGTCATGTTCATTGGTGAATGGTCTGAACAGAACCTACATAATATTGTTAAAGTTCTTAATTGCTTTCATCTTGCGTCGGGCCTTAAGATCAACATTGCTAAGAGCCAAGTCTTGGGTGTCGGGGTTTCTCAGAATGTTGTTTTGCAGGCGGCGAATAGGATCGGGTGTGCTGTTTTGAACACTCCTTTTCGTTATCTTGGTGTGTCGGTTGGGGAGTGTATGTCTCGGAAGTCGGCTTGGGTTGGCTTGGTGAACAAACTCCAAGCCCGGCTATCTAAATGGAAGGTTAAAACTCTTTCCATAGGCGGCAGATTGACCCTTCTTAAATCCATACTTGGTGCCTCTCCAATTTATTATATGTCAATCTTTAAGATTCCAAAAGGCGTGCTGAAGACTATGGAATCTATCCGTAGTAATTTCTTCAACGGTGTTGATTCTTCGGATAGAAAAATTTCATGGGTTGCTTGGGACAATGTCTTAGCGTCCAAAATGAACGGTGGTCTTGGTGTCTCGAGTTTTTTCGCGTTGAATCGTGCTCTTTTGTTGAAGTGGGTGTGGCGCTTCATTTCTGGCAATGGCTCTTTATGGTATAAAGTTATTCAAGCGATTTATGGCTCAAAGTTTGATCTTCATGTGACTGATCAACCCTCGATTTGGTGCTCTATTTTACGTGAAGTAAAATCTTTGAAAGATTCTGGTTTCGATTTTACTTCGCATTGCAAGAAGCGGATTGGGGACGGTTCTTGTACTAGTTTTTGGTATGATAAATGGTTAGCTGATGTCCCTCTTTGTGTTCAGTTTCCCCGTTTGTTTGCTCTCGAATTGGATAAGGAGATTGTGGTGGCTAATAAAATGGGAGCTTCTTCGGTCTCAACTTCTTTTCGTCGTGATGTGCGTGATGGAGCTTAGCGGCAGCAGTGGGATGATCTTTCGTCAATTCTGAACTCGGTTGTTCTCTCGTCTTCCAAAGATAGGTGGACTTGTGATTTGTCGGGAGATGGAGAATTCAAGGTTAAAGTCATCAGAAACTTTATTGATGATTTGTTTCTCCCTTCGTCGGATGTTGCAACGAGGTGGGTAAAATTCATTCCTATTAAAGTTAATGTTTTTTCTTGGCGTGCTCGCCGTGATAGGTTACCTACTAGAGTTAACCGTAGCCGTAAAGGTGTTTTGTTGGATTCCCACCTGTGTCCTCTTTGTAATGCTGCTATGGAGGATGTTCAACATGTTTTATTTCGATGTGACGTGGCTCGGGCTGTTTTTTCGTAAAATTTGTCGTTGGTGGGATTTGGATTGGCAGGAGATTTGTTCTTTCTCGGATTGGGATGCTTGGTTCTTATCCTTTCGGCTTTCTTCCCGTCTCAAGTCTATTTTAGAAGGTGTTTTTTATGTTGCTTGGTGGCGGATTTGGAGGCTTCGAAATCAGTTGGTTTTTGACACTTCGCTTCCTAATCGTTCGACGATTTTTGATGACATTGTTTCTTGGTCCTTTTTATGGTGTTCTAGTAGATGTAATAGGGCTTTTTCTTGAGAGTATTTGTTAAAAAACCCCTATCTTATTTCCTTGTAATGACTTTCTAGCTCCTTGCTAGTTTTCTTTATTTCAGTTGCCGTTCAAAAAAATAAAATAAAAAATGCAACAACAATTTGATAATGCCTTGAAAGATATGGAACACCAAATTAACAAAAAGTTTTTAACTTTTTATAGCCTTCAATAAATATCATAAAATTTACCATATACGAGTATACATTAGTCTAGCGATGTCGTTGACAATGCTGACATTGAAAGATATGAAACACAAAATTAACAAAAAGTCTTTGTAGCCTTCAATAAACATCTTAAAACTTAGGCTATGTTTGGCGCAGAGCTTTTTGAGGCGATGAGCGGTGAGCAATGAGCTTTTTGATTCTTAGTGTTCATTTGGCAAAAGAGCGGTGAGCTTTGGTATTTTTTAGAAAAACTCATTTTTTCAATGCTTCTTTAAGAAGCTGTGAGCGGTGAGCAGTGAGCTATGGCTACAACTCACAGCTCACTGATACTGCTCACAGCTAATTTTGCCAAAGCCTTAGTACAAAGCATAAAATTGATAACCCCAAAAACCTTGAACATATAGAAATTCTTAAAATTGAGCAAATAAATTATAGTTCGGCATAAAGTGAACAGTGTGCCATTAACTTCAACCTTGAATATTTTGCTTGATGTTAATAAGATAATTTCATATATACCAATCTAAACATCAAAATATCATATACCAAAAATATATGTTTTGAATGCATGATGTAAAATGTATTTAAAGGATGTTTTGGATAAATATATCATTATGATATTTTAGTTGGGTATGTATGGAATTGACTTGATGTTTATCGTATATTGATTTGGCACAATTTATTTTTGTTTCTCACCTTTGCCGCATGTGATTTATGAGGCAAGTAGTTGGAGAAGAGAGTATTTAAGAAAAATTGACTTTACTAAATGGTTTTAAAAAATTGCAAAATAAGTTCAATTATCGTGATGAACATTTAATTATTGAATTTCGTTATTTTAACATATTTTAACTTATTACATTCTTCTTGTGAAATTACAAAGTTAAGCATATATACTTGCAACGCTCTACGAATACATACAAATCTTTAAAAAAAAATATTGTCGATAAAAGATTTATTCCTATTAGCACAGCGCGGATAAATATTTTTGTGTTTGAAACTACCAAAAAGATGTATCAGATGAGATAGTAAGTCTATGTTTGCCTTATTAGATAATTTTCTCATCGCTGAATGATCTAAAGTCTATCAACCATAAATCAAAGTTACATATACACTATGTTGAGTTTATAATAATGAAAACGTGGATGTTCACGGAACGGGTAAGTTCAGTTAGTTTAGAAATATAAATTATCCATCACGGGGAAGGTAGTTTAATTCACTATCCGAAACGGAACCGTACTAGACGGGTAACTGGACATATGGGTATCCGAAATGAGCGGTTACTCACGTTTGAGTCATAGTAACCATTTTGGACGTTTAATCAATTCGGACAGGAGGAATAATAACTTGATTTAGAACGTAAAATATAAAATTAAATAAAAATTAAAAAGATTCAGGTCATAATAGTATTCTTTTGTCACAATAGTTACATATTTAAATCATCATCATGACAAATTAATAAAATAATTTAGTTAATGTTTTTAGGCTATAATTACATTAATCAAATGCCATACATAAACGTTACTAAATTTTCACATTAGGTAAACAAAGAAGTCGGTATACTGTAATAGAGTGCAACAATAATATCAGTGCTTTTATTTATTCCTACCAAACCTCCCCTAATTGGTTTGACTTGCGGGTGGTAATTTGTGAGTTTTGACCTGACACGGAATACGACCCAAGACCGACACAAAATATGATATAAATATATAAATATTTTCATATTTTATGCCGCGCCTTATAACACGCTTAATAAACGCAAAAGTTTCGTATTGGTTGCTAAGGCTCGACCACGCCTCGCGCTATTTATTTCCGAAAATAACCCTTAAACCTTTTTGTTAAAAAACGACAACATAAAGCCCATTCATTAACTTTTGTTTTTGTTCTTAGGGTTTACCCAAAACCCTCTTATTGTTTGTTCTTCTACCCACCCCACCCCACCCCACACCAGGTGATAAATTTATTACGGAAAGCTGCAATAATTCCCTTGTAATCATAAAATTTGGTGTTGAAGAATAAATGGAGATAAATGTAAAGAATATAGCGTTCGACCTTGATTTCCATCCCTCTAACAACCTTGTTGCTGCTGGTTTAATCACTGGCAAACTTCTTCTGTAAGCCTTTCTCTTTTTCATTACTTCTTTTTTACTTCAGTTTCTATTATCTAACTATGACAATTTTTATTTTATTTTATCAGATATCGTTATGATGCTCAAGATTATTCTCAACCTCCTCAAAGGTTCGTTAGTTAGTTAGTATCTCAACAACTTAACACTTGGTTAAGAATTTGGAACCCGAATAAGCTAACCCGACTTCCGTTATGTGTGGACTTGTTTAGTTTTAATGAAATGTTATATTGTACTAAAATCAGCCACTCATACGATGCTTGTGAAATATGCTTGAAAACGACTCTTGTGATTTGAATAATACACATTAGATAATCGCTTCTATAACGTTTATCTGTTTTCCTTGGTTATTCTCCATTTCTGATAATTTTGACTATACATAGTTGAACCTTTAATAATTTCAGCCAAACTCATTCATGCTGCTTCAATTCATAATAATCAAATTAAATGCACATACATAATTCAACGATTGTTTAGGTTAGTGAAATCCGTTCTCATTGAATCGAAAGTTTATAAATATATACTCAAGTTGGGTCTGGATATGAAAATTGATTACTAAACATAAATCTTTTTCACTTGGTTATAATGAGACAATCAAATTAAGTGCGAATTTTTTTATGTCATGTGTTTTCATCTTGTTAGTTCTTTTCTTGGTGTTATATTTAATAATATTCATTGTAGGGTGTTGAAGGTCCGTGCTCACAGCGCTCACAGCGAGTCTTGCAGAGCAGTTAGATTTATCAATGAAGGACGTGGTAAATGACAACATTATTAACTTACAATATTTTGATACATTACTTTCTCCAGTGAGAGCTTTATTGAGTTATCGTCGTTTCTTGTTTTTTAGTAATCCTCACAGGTTCTCCGGACTGTTCTATCCTGGCCACTGATGTCGAAACAGGATCACCAGTTGCCCGTCTTGAAAATTGTCATGAGTAGGTCTCCTTATTTTCTGCAGCATTTATATTGCTGGATGATTTATTGGGTTATTAATAATATTTATCTTCTTTTGCAGGAATGCTGTCAACCGATTGATTAATCTCACCGAATCAACAGTTGCTTCCGGAGGGGACGATGGCTGTATTAAGGTTTTGTAATCATGATATTCGATAAACTTAAATATATGCTCTTGACTTCACCCATGTCAACCGTACTCATCTCTTCTGTCTAAATGTCTTCATTTGAGATGAGCAAACTAGATGTTGCACTTTATAACAATTTACTCATGAATGGTCAATTTGGATTTTGTTACTCTCAAATTGGTCACCAAATCAAGTGTTTAGCTTAAACCGGAACATGTCAAACCGGTTGAACAGGTGCCAAAAGTCTCTTTTTGGTGCATAGAACATTACATCCTTCTAAAACATCTTTCTTTTACATTTATAATTAGATTATTGTCTCTGGTCTCACGTATTAGTTGTCTATAATATTTTAAAATGGAGAAATAGGCAAGCATAGCAACACAACCTGGATCAGCCACTTTAAAACCCCGTTTCAACCCAAATTTGTTATCTCATTTCATAACATGCATGACCCATCCATCTTGCCACCTTTGTAATAGATCATTCTGAGTAGTGTTTCCTTAGCTCTTTCATCATCGCTGTCCAAATTTCAGTTTTACGTTATGTAATTCTGACCCCTCAGTGTGTGGCAAATGATATTTCTGCTCCGTTTGTGTTGTGTAGGTATGGGATACTAGACAACAGTCCTGCTGCAATACGTTTCAAGTTCATGAGGAGTACATCACTGATATGACCTTCGAGCCTGAATCAATGAAACTTTTAGGAACAAGGTAGTAGAACATGCCCCTTCTTTTACAGTACAAAATATAGGATGCCGTTCCCTCTGTCCCAAAAGAAGAATAGGCCCTTAACTCTTTACTTTGTATTAAAACTTTTCTTTTGACCCTAAAATCTTTAATTTAGAGTACCCAAAATGTTCAATAATCAAGTTTTTGGTTCGTCACTAGAAAAAAACACTAATTTTGAAAGAGAGTTACAGAATTAGTATGATACTCACCATCCTTTGTGAGAGAGGGTGTATCATTTTGGAATAGGACTATAGGAGTAGTACAGTTCATGTTCTTAAGGTTTATTAAGGGATATCAGTTACTTTTTATTTTCTTTCTTGATTGGTAGCTCTTATATTTCTTTATTGTTGATTTTCATTTAAGCTTGCAATGCTGGTCATATTAATTTGTAACTTGGTTTGTTTTTATGTTAACTTGTCTAGTGGAGACGGCACTCTATCTGTTAATAATCTGCGAAGTAACAAGGTATGTCTTTTTCAAGGATGAAATTTAAGGATCTTAAGATGCAACAATAGATCATTTTTGCTGCATCTGTATGATCTAATCTCACATATTTGTGCAGGTTCAAACCCAATCAGAGTTTTCTGAAGATGAGCCATTATCAGTAGTGATAATGAAGGTCTGAGTGTGTTCTGTGGTTATATTGCTTTCAGAATTTATTAGTAACTTGCTAACTTATGCCGTTTGGTTATTAATACACAGAATGGTCGAAAAGTTATATGTGGAACCGAAAGTGGAACGATGTTATTATACTCTTGGGGTTTTTTCAAGGATTGCAGGTAATCTGAAGTTCCTCTGAAATACTATGATTTTTTTATATAGGAAATGTTGCTTATTAATCCGTTTCGTAATTTCCAGCGATCGGTTTACTGCTCTCTCCCCAAACCCAGTGAATGCCTTGTTAAAGGTATGTTTTTTTTATTCAGTTTTACTTGTGCTAAAAGTTGTGATCACTACCGAACATGAGCCTTCCCCATCAAGTTAGAGTTACAAAATAATGATTTTTCTCTTATTTTAGCTTGATGAAGAGAGAGTTATCGTTGGAACTGAAAATGGTCTCATCAGGTGAGAACGCTGTAATAATTACCTTGTTTAATCAATTTTTTGAGCCTTAAACGTTTGTTTGTATTTTGTTTAGCTTGGTAGGTATATTACCAAACAGAGTGATCCAACCAATTGCAGAGCACTCAGAATATCCTGTTGAGCGTCTTGGTTAGTCTCATTTATACTTATCTTTATGCTATATGTTTCTCTGTTCATATGTATTTGCATATTTGTCAAGACGTGAATTTTAACCCATGCATGTGCAATTAGTCAGTCTGGGTTATATACTTGTATGTAGCTGGCATCTGAAATGGGTAAAAGTATTAAACTTGGCTAAATATGAAATGGCTACTTTGTATTCAAAGTTGCTTCAAGCATATTAAGTGTTCATAACTTCCTAAATTCTTTTACTAAAAAAATATTATTCTATCAAGAATAGTTTGTGTAATAATATATTTGGGAAAATGACAAAAATACCCATTTTTACCAACATACTTCACCAAATACCCAATTTTTATAAAAAAATCCGAAATACCCACAAAATCCGCAAGTTTTGCTAATTTTATGAAAAAATTCTCAAGGTTTGACTTTGCGAGGTCAAAACTTGCGACTTTTATAAAAAAATTCGCAAGGTTTGACCTTGCTAGTTTTCATAAAATTCGCAATGTTGAGTTTGCAAGGTTAAACCTTGCGATTTTTTTTAAATTGCGCCATTTTCTTATGGAAGTTGTAGATCTCTCTTTTCTCGTCAAGAGGCTTTTTGAATCACGCAAAAAGAAGTTCGTATGAGGAAGTTATGGCCAAAATACGAGAAAAAGTTGTGGTATTTTGGCCATAACTTTCTCATACAAATTCCTTTTTGGGTGACTCAAGAAGCCACTAAACGAGAAAAGGGATATCTACAACTTTTGTGTTTTGAGCTGCGTAAAAACCGAAGGAAAAGGGAGCAATTTTCAAAAATTCGCAAGGTTTGACTTCAGAAAGTCAAACCTTGCGAGTTTTCATAAAATTCTCAAACCCTCTCAACTTATTTGGTGGGTATTTCGGATTTTTGATAAAAGTTGGGTATTTGGTGAAGTATGTTGGTAAAAGTGGGTATTTTTGTCATTCTCCCTAATATATAACCATTTTGACTAGTTGCCCAAACCTGCCTTTTCTGACACATCTCTGCCATTTATACATTAAGATTCAGCAGTGCGTCGTCATCTACAATGTTAAAGTTTTTTGCTACTATTGTTTCTAAATTCTGTTATTCTTGTTTTAGCTTTTTCTCATGATAGAAAGTTTCTTGGAAGTGTATCACATGATTCGATATTGAAGGTGTGTTTTCTTTGCGCACCTTTGTTTATTTTTTGATTGGCTTAGTTACTAACCGTCACCATTATCATTTGCAGCTGTGGGATATAGATAGTCTAGTGCAAGATTCCGGAAAGACGGTAGAGGGTAAAACAGGCGCTGACAGTGATGATGATGAGATTGATATGGATACAGATGATAAACCTCGAAAATCATCTAAAGGTAATGTGCTTATTTTGTGGCTTCTAAACCCTGCTCTGTAATCAGTAGCATCTCGTACATTTGGAGGGGGGGGTGGGGGGGCAATTTCGACTCGTTTACCTAAAATGTGTTTATGTAGTTTAGAATTTTATCTTCTAACCGGGTCAAAAATAAAAACTTTGGTAACAAGCAAATGGGTCAAATGGATCAAACAGGTCAAATGTCGCCCAAAATGTTTTCAAAATGCGTTTAACTTCCATAATAGCTTTATTGTATAATTTTTGTTATAGTTCTAGGTGCTCTATAATGTAGCTTTTGTTATTTTTATTTTAATACATCGATTTTGGAAACTAAAATAGAACAAAAAATTATTACAGTGCGGCTGAACCACAACTTGTCCCATTTGGAGCCATGTTAAAATGTCACCAGTTATGTTGCAAACCCATTTTTTACCTGCCCATTTTGCCATCTCTACGTCATAAGTATTGTGTATAGGAGAGTAAACATAGTTTGTTTAGGAATAATAATTGTCTTAATGTGATCATATTTTGAAAACTGTGTTCAAGTTCATGCACAAACCTATCCAACATTGCATAAGTTTGCTACTTTTCCCTTTAGGCACAAAGAGGAAAAATAATGGAGGAGCTCGAGGCCTTGATAACACAAGCAATTTCTTTGCAGATTTATAGTTTATGTTCTTGGTAAGTTGGATGTTTATGGAAGCGTACAAAAAAGTAGCACTCCCTTATTAAGTGAGCAACACAAGTGGGTTTTTTTCTTTTTTGGCTCAATATGTTGGACCGTCTACTTGTGTTGGCCGTGTACAAGATATTCAACAATTTATGCGTTGATGCTTAAATATTTATTGTACTCTCAAAATTGAATACCTTGATGCTTAAATATTTATTGTACTTTAAAAATTGAATACCTTGATGCTTAAATATATTTATTGCATATTTGTGAAGAAAGAAAACCAAGTTTTAAGTTACAGAATTGGAGCTTATTAAGCTCAACCAAACACTATATTATTATTGGAGGAGTCATTAAAGTAAGAATACAGAGATGATTTTTTTGGTAACTCTGCTTGGTATATTATCAGAAAATGTAAAATGTCATTATTCAATATTTGTCGATGATGAAATTGAGAGTTTACGGTTGGAATTTGGAGATGGAGGTTAGGAGGTGTGGGTTGGTGGATGTCGGACAAAATATGGAGATGGGGTCTAGTTTTTCACAAACTTATTAGCTCTTGTATATTAGGCTACGCACAGTGGCCGGTCGCCCGGTCGCCCCTGCGCCGACCGAGTCGCCACCACTGCAAGTAGTCGGTCGTCCAAGGTCGGTCGGCTCCAAAATAGGCAACCCTTTCGTCCTCTCGACCGATTCTGGAATCCACAAGATGCCAAAAAATGTACCTGGAGAATTTTGGGCCGAAGGCATCACAAGATCGAGAGGAGCCATCTTGATTCGGACTAGAGGAGGAAGGAACCTGAGCCCATAGGTGTAGGAATCAATCCAATCCATTGTCTCGTTGCCAATTAGAGTAGAGCCAAAGGCAGCTATTGCGATGAATTGTTACAATGTGTGCCTCCTTCTGGGGAAGCGCACATGCAGATGCAGGAAGGAAGCTTCTGCACAGCAGACAATGAATCTATGGGTCCCATGCCTTGTTAGACGACCCGTGCCTTCATCCAAACAGGTGCCTCCTAGGCGGAGAGGAGGGCTTAGGATTGCCTTTACCAGGGGGATGAAGATGAGACAGAGTTGACTCCCGCGGCCTCTCGGTAGAAGAGGGAGAAAGCCCAGTCTTCTATCTCAGTCTCAACAAAAGGTAAGAGGAAGGGCCATTCCCTCTTTCCTTCGGGATTTGATAATAATAATAATAATAATAATAATAATAACTTTTTTGAACTTTTCAATAATAATAATAATAATAATAATAATAATAACTTTTTTGAACTTTTTAATTTTAACCCTTTTAACACTATAAAAAATACCTTATTATTTTATCATTTTATACACAATTTATACACACTTTTAATCTCTACCAAAAAGCTTAAATGACTTGTTCTCTTCCACATAACATCGATGAAATCAAAGCTAGGTTCAGAAACAAATCGAGGAGGATAAAGTTCGTCAGCTAGCCATTATGAACTTAGCTGTTGAATTTGAGAATGTAAGCATAGCTAAAGATGATCTGAGGAAAGCATACGATGAACGCAGTGACATTCCACAAGAGAAACGTGCTTTGATCGATACTTTTTTGAAACAAGAATCTGGTAAAGATTACGAGATGCATAATGCTTTGTTTAGAAAGGCGGGAAAAATAGAACATCAAATGCATACTAAATTTGTTTTGATGCATGTAAAAAACAAAAATAGGACTATTGTGTTTTTGTATTGTTTTTTAAAATTCGTATTGTAATTTCTATTTTTATTTAAATAAATGAAAATTTATTTACAGCGAGGAAGATACAAAGTAGAATACGATATTGAAATAAAAATACAAATTACGATATGATACGAAAACATAAATCATTCTACTTGTTTTCTTTGTGCATCTATCAGATTTTGTAACTGATATTATCTTGTATTTCTTGCACACATTTTCACAACGATTGTTCAATCTCGTAATCTTTCAAGGCTTCGGCTTTCAAAAATTTGTCAATCACACCACGTCTTTCTTGTGGAATGTCTTTGCATTCCAAATATTCTTTCCTCAAAGCTTGTTTTGCCGCGTATGCTTGGTCAAACAGCCTGGTTACGCCGATAGCAGCTTCCTGATGAGCGGCATCATCTTCATCACATTGTTTCTGAACATACACTTTGATTTCTTCGACGGTATGTTGGAGAGAATAAGCCATAAGAAATGTTACCGTTTGTGTGTTGAGAAATTGAAAGTAGTGTGTATTGAAAATGAAAATATAGGGGATATATATAATGTAAAAAAGATGGGTTTCTTTGAAAAAAAAAAGAAAAAGAAAAAGAAAAAAAAAGATGTCGGTTGCCTTACTGTGCCTAAAAGGTCGCATGTAGGTCGTAGGAGAGAGAAAACTGAGGAAAATTGAGGGTCGATGGGGTCACTGCTGTGGGTAGCCTTATAGTTACAAGTAGCTTGATCCTCTTGCAGCGTAGAGTTTTTCGAATTCATGAGAAGGAACTATTAGACCGGGGCCTAAGCTGTGTCAACTTCTTATTACCTATGTGTGTGGTATGGAGTATTCTGTACATTGGTAATGGGTGTGTTTGGCATAGTAAGGGAAATGTAGTCATATCAAGGTTATAAATAGCGTGAGACGTGGCGTGGCAGCATGGCCAAGCCTCAAGCCTTAGCGTGAGGCATGGTGGCATGGCGTTTTAAGGCGTGTGTGTAAAACTAGAAGGGGGGTTGAATAGTTTTTATCGTTTTTATGCCTTTTTAAGAAATCTTAGATTTGAATACTTGATATGAAATCAACACGACAAGCAAATATATATAAAAAATAAATAACAAGTAAATGCAAGATAGAATGGAAAGAGAAAACTAAAGACACGATGATTTATAGTGGTTCGGCACGAAGCTTCCTTCCTCACCCTACTCCACTCCCCGAGTACCCAACTCGAGAGTTCTCAAGCACTATATCAACAAGCTCCCTTTCGGCGGAGAAAACTCTAGGTTTCCCTTCAATCATTATCATCACACGATGTTAATAAGTTAGAAGTTTTGATATGAGATGAGACGGAGCGAGGTAGAGAGAAAGGCTATGAGACAAAATATTATTTCTTAGTGAAAAGTGAAACTACACAACCTATCCAACCACATCCCTCACCATAGAGTGAGGGGGTATTTATACTAGTGAGCTAGCGAGGTAGGCAGGGGAAGCGAGGTAGGGATTGGGCCTATTGGGCCTGATCCCTTTACATAGTATAGCGTACTACGCTGCCTACCTCGCTTCTCTTATTACAAAACAAAACAAAAAAACTAATATTGTTCTAATTATTACAATAACAAGACCTAGGATAATAACACTTCTAGGATGAATCCTAACAATCTCCCCCTAAGGGTTGATTATTCAGGTCTTGATTCAAAATGTGTATCATCTTGGTCTTGTAACACTGCGGCTTCTCATCATCACATATTTTCTCGAAGCTTGAGACGAGTCTTCTAAGCAATCCAAGCTTTACCTACCAAAAATCCGAATTTTCTTCGTAATGCTTAAAAAGTTGTCTGTGAAGTGATTAACAACGTGATCTTATCTTTAGCTTTCTCCCCCTCAGGATTACCATTAAGGTGGTTGTCCTAGGAAGTTTCTTTGTTCATATGCTCTAACTTTGTGTTGGATGATCACGTGTACCGCTTTTATTCAAAACTTCAAATAGTTCTGGATCTTCAACTTGAAGTGCAGGATTGTTGATCATATAAATGTACAGACTGCATCTTTTCTCCAAGAAGATCTCCTTTTGTACAATCCCGCTCATATGTTCGTGTACTTCAGTAGCTAGAACCTTTCCGACTCCTTGTGAGAGTTGATCATGTTGGTTTCTAGTGATGAAGGTTTCTTTCATGATGTTATTTGATTTGAGCGGGTGTGAACTTGTCATGATGGGTGAGATGCCGTTGGTGGTGTTGTTGGTGGTGTAGGTTGTTGTGTCGATGGAGAATCCTGATGTGTAGTCGTGGTTGCAGCCGCATCCAAGTTCTTCAACACCTGTTCTGAATCTGTAAGATTCGTTTGCATGACTGGAGAGGGAGTAGGAACCTCCGACTCATTGGTGATCACTCCAGCTTGACCTGATTTCTCAGGATTTCCTCCCGATCCCGGTAGACCGGAGTCCACTACATGAGTTGTTACTTCAGCACGGCGGGTGTCATCTTGTGAAGTGGGTTTCCTAGGGGAGCTAGGGTTGTGAGAGCTGGACTGTGGTGCACCAGATGATTCTTCGTTAGGTGCTACGATGTACTGACTTACTTCATCATCTAATTCTGACTCATTCGAATCATCGTCTTTATTACTTTGTGTCATTTTCTGTTTACCCATAGCCTTTGATGCTTTTTCTTCTTCTTCCACCATTTCCTCTACATCTTCATACATTTATGCTTTTTTCAAGTATTTATTTCCTTGCTCTTTTCCTAGCATCACGCTTACTTATCTTCTCAGCAATGCTTACGTCAATCGCTTCTTTGAGGTGAAGCTCTTCAATTTGAGCAGCAGTAAGGGTAGAGCTATCTACATCTGTTTTCTCTGTGACCCTTTTGCCTCTTCTTTGCCTTTTACCTGGCTTCCCCGTCTCATTGATTTCCCTAATTAAGACACCCGATCTTGATGTTTGTCGTGTAAACCTAGGGGCACTAGATTCTTTCCTAATTGTTCCTTGGGTGGGCTCCATCGGTTGTGGTTTCGCCGTTGGAACATCTATGCCGGCTCTGTCATTCACATAGTCTATGTATGCTTTTGTATCTTTCACAGCCTCGACTAGTAACCATTCAGGAATTTCCATTCCTCTTGCTTGAGTATGACTGCTTCAATCTTTATCTTCGTTACAGTTAAGTCATCATTGACGTTATGTTTTGAAGCATCAACTCGTTTAGGAATGTTTGGGGTGAGTGTTTAGGACATAAGCAATTATGAGCTTGATGAACCTGACGAATGGAACAACGTTTGCAAACTTAGTTTTCTGGTATGTCATGTCTTCCCAGATTAGTGAGGCATGGTCAACGTGTTTGTTCATAACAATTCCCCAGAACATTCTCAGTGTGTTAAGAGTTGACCCATCGAGCCCTGTAACCTTTGCAGTAGTGCATCGGTTGAGAATTATGAATAGTGTATTCCAAGGCTGAGGGATGAACTTCCTATTGAATTTTGAGATTGTTGGCTCTTTTGGGTTATCGAATCCAAGATCTTTTAGGAATTTCAGAATATCTGGCTTGAATGGAGGAGGAGTGACAATTTTTGTTGGTTGTTTGCGGTTTTTGTGGGTAGTCGCAGCACTGTGCGAAATTCATCTACGGTAAATTTGATATTCATTGTTCCAAGTTTGAAGGTGCAGTGAGTGGGGTGAAAGGTCACAGTGTGCTAAAATTGTTTGATGTAGATAACTGGTATGGTTGCGAAGTTGGTGAGGGTGGAGTTTATTGGGTGATGTTTGAGGATTTCAGGAATAACTTGGTACTTAGAATTGCAGCTTATGGTCTCGAGATTGACTCTGGCGTTACATGCTGCAATTCCCATGAGTGATTTTCCTGGTACCAATTGTTCCTCTGGAAGAAGTTGTTGTGGAGCTTGTTGTGCCATTAGAATTATGAGATTAAGACATACATGAATTATATTCAAATGAATACAAGGATTTTGATTCTTTTTCTTTTTCACTCTGTCTGTTTTTCTACATTATGGTTATTCTTTTTCGAACGTATTTTTCTCATTTTTTCTTTTCCGTGTGCATTGTACTTGCTTTTTCTGACACACGGCGTATGCTCTTTTCTTTTCACGCACGATTTATTATTTTTCTATTTTTGCTTTCTCTCTTTCTGTTTTTCATATATTCCTCACCAAGAAAACATTTGAATTAGTGATACTCTTTCCAAATATGAAGTGATGTCTTGTTTTGAATTTGTGGATCTCATTGACATAAGAAAATTCAAGAATCAGCTTCGCATTTGAAAGCAAATTTTTGAAAGAGTATCACATAATTTAATATACATGAAAGCACAATAGATGTAGTATATTACTAAAGAGCATGGGAGGGACACGCTTACATGGATAGACTAATAAGAGTGTATCTAATTAGCCATCGGAGATTATTACCCGTCGTAGGTCTCTAAAGATAATTGTTAATCTATGTTTTGATTTGATGTATATATATATTTATCAAACATTTCTTTAAATTTTGAGAGATGACGTGATAAGAAAAGAGTAAGCATTCTAGGTCTGAATTAAATCTTAATGAATCTGGGAGGGACACGCTTACATAGGTTGACTAATACGACTAGGTCATCTTAATCACCAAAAATTATTACCTGTCGTAGATTCAAGTAAGAAGAAATTTAAGCTTTTGAAGGATTTTATCAATGAGAACTTGTGAGAAAAACTGAAGTTCTAAAAGATCATGCGAGACACGTTTACATCACCGTTTAAACAAGAATTCCATTATCAGCTTTTAAGTGATAACTACTTCTGAGAAAACGGCTTGAAATTATTACCCGTCTAGATACTTATAGAACAACAAAATTCTCAAAAACAGAATTTTTGAAGAAAATCCCAGTATTTGAATCGTTCTAAGATTCTGTTGGGACATGGTACATCTCAAAAACTCAATAAATTTCGGTTCTTTTGAATTTAATTCACAATTTTGAAAAACACGAGTACATTATGATTTAGAAACGTTTGAACATTGTTTGATCTCTTTTGAAAATGAGTTTTCAAAACCGTTACCTCTTTCTGCAAAAATCTCAAATTTTAAATGGAAAGTCAACAAGTCAAGGTCAAAGTTTGACTTTTGAATGTTGACCAGCGAGGTAGACATTTGACCAAAGTAGCTTGGTAGGATGTTTGACTGTTTGACCAGCGAGGTAGATATGAGCTACCTCGCTTTGATCATATCTACCTCGCTTTGATAGACGCTAGAAAATTTTACAAATTTTGATTTTTGTGATTGAGTCAAATGGCCTAATTCCAAAGCCATCTAAACGCATTCTAATCACAATCTCAGTTATCAAACTAGCACAAAATAACTTCACTTGGGCCAATAACTTACTTCGCTTGCAACCCAAAATCCCAAATTAAATCAATCTCATTTCCGTTCACGATTCAAATTATGGAATGATTCCTAAATGATCTAACCCTAAAAACAATCACAAAGCACCAAGAAATCTAAACCTATTACGCACTTAATATGATCTAATTGAATAAATAGCTATCGAAACCCTAGAACGACTAATAGACCAAATTAAAGCATTAAATATGCAAGAATCATGTGCAAAATGAAGGAAACAAGGTATACATCATGAAAGGAACTTACAATTTTAATATCAAACTTGAAAAAGGGGTTTTTGGATTGATCGATTAAGAATGGTGAAGTGGTGCAGCGTGGTAGAGTTGATCGCAGCGTGGTAGGGTTTGAAAAAGTGAACCTACCACACTGGTTTTTCCTTTAAATACCAATGGCTACCACGCTGTTGTCTAAACTAAATTTAAATAAAAGACCCTTTGACTTGAGGGATTTTTCATTGTCAGTCTAAAACATGTTACATTAACTCCCCCTCAAGTCAAGGTTAATTTCAAATTCAGTCCAAGTGAATAAAAGTTGCTCCCCTCGAATAATGATCATTTATTTTGAAATTTTTTTACATTAATTCGAGGGATAGACACAATTGATGAAGAATGATGATTCAATCTTATATTAGGTAAAAGAATGCAAACTTTTTCATCGTGTATTGAATTTTCTCCCACTCAAAATGTGTCCCGTTTTTAATTTTGAAGTACATATTTGAAAATGAGAACATATTTTGAGAGTTTGATCTTGAAAGAAGTTTGCAAGAGAAAGGAGAATATTTTTGGTTTTTCTGAAAGTAGATATAAATTTTTTTTGTTTTTGTTTTCTGAATTTTATATTTTTGTATTTTGAATAAATATTTACGAGTTTAGTGATGTTTGAGGATCATTGAGAAGGACTTTTGAGAAGTTTCTCAAGATCCTCTGGTGTTAGACACCTCATACAAGTCGGCGTACCAGGTCTGAGAATCGTTCCTCAGGTAGAGCTTTAGTGAGTAGATCTGCCAACTGGTGTTCTGTTTTGACAAAGTAGAGTTCAATCATCCCGTTCTCGACATGTTCCTTGATAAAGTGATATCGGATGGCAATGTGTTTGGTACGAGAGTGTGAGACCGGATTGCATGTAATGGCAATGGCACTCTTGGAGTCACAATACATTGGAATTTTATTGAAGACATATCCATAATCCATGAGTTGATGACACATCCAGATGATTTGAGCACAACACGCTCCCATTGCTGTTGGAGTATGCTCGTGTCATAATAAATATTTATATGGCTAGACATATGTGAGCCTATGGGGTCACACACATATACACTGAGGTACCACTTTATATATCGTGTTTATTGTATTTACGACATATAAATAACCTAACGTAACTCGGGATCACTATTGGGCTTCTAATGGCTAAGTAAAGTACTTAATCCATTGGACTTGGAAAACAAATGGCAAGCCCATTTAGCCCATATTGGAGGCCGGCCAAGGAGGAAATCAAGGGGGGATTTCGGTTTGATTTTTGGTCAAATATATGATTGTAATCTCCTCATTATTCTCATATCAATTTATCAAATATTCTCTCCTCCTTTCTCTCTTATACACGGCACAAAACAATTCCCTTCTAGGGTTTTTGTTTTCTTGATCTCTTACTTTGAATCTTGTTTATTCAAGGTGATTCCAAGGTTACGGGGTGAAGGACTAGCATCCAAGAGGTATACGGTGAAGTGTAGTGTGGACTATCATAGAGGTGATCTACTTTGGTCATTTGGTTTCAAGGGTAGATTGGTGTGAAGAAGATCTCCATTTAATTCTACCGATTACGCTACAAAGGTATAATCTTGTTTGTTTTACTTTGATTGATCATATGACTCTATGGATCCGTTGATAGGTGATTTATCCACTGCATTTGTTTATTGATAATATGTTATTTATATTCATAATCACCTATAGTGGTATCACGAGCCATCATATTATGTCATATGATCATCTTGTATGCGTAAAAATGACCAAAAACGTGTGTTTTTAATGCATTCAAAAGGATAACTTCAAAACAGCCCCTAGGGCTAATTTTTTGAATTTAATTCGACCCATATGGGGTCTTATGATCTGCACTTTTTGATCCCATGGCCATTTGTTATGCATATTTTAATTGGTATACTTGTCGGGTACCCGTAAAATGGTCAAAAATGCGTTAATTTGATCGGTTTGTGAAATGATTTCAAATCAGCCCCTATGGCCTAATTTTTTGTGGTAAAATGATAATTATAAGGTCCTAATATCAATGGGTTTTGAACCTAAGGTCATTTGACACGAGTACCTCATGGGGTTTTTAATTCTAGTTAATTAATTTCTTAGGTTCTGAATTCTTGTTATTAATTTTGTATCCATGGCAAATACATGCATGTTTTTCCATGGACTTAGCCAACACCTTGTTTTGTTCATAATATTATTGTATTATTATGTGTATATGCAAATCCGATGAAAACCTAAATCACTTGTGCCTTGTGTTGTTGTGATTTGTTGATTGGTTTCTTGTTTTTGGGGTTGCCATTGTTTTGGCACTTATGTAATGTAATTCATTTTGGTTTTGCCATTGTTTGGGAATTTTTACAATAGATAGGAAGTAGATTAGTTGTATTTTACTTCATGTATTATGTAATCAAAAGTATGTAATCGAATGACAAAAGAATGAAGAACTTTGGACCAAAGAAGGCTGCTGGACACACTGTTGTAAAACGCCATTTCCAGGAGCTCCGTAAGGTATTTTGGGCTAAATGTTTTTGTGCAGGTTCACAAGACATGGGCCTACAACTTTGTCAACTGGGCAGAAGCATGAAGAGGTCTCCTTCTAGGTGTTTTGGGCCCCCAAAGACAGAAAAACTGATCGGACATAATCAAATTTTCATGTGCATAATGGGCTTTTACTTGCTCATGATCGTCTTGGAGCAAGTGGGAGCCCTCCGTGTGGTTGTGTATCATGTCCCTAGTTGACTCTTGGTTCTCGTGATGGCTCACGAGACCAAGCATAGGATTTTCATCGGTTGAGGCTTTGCTTATTGTGGTTGTGTGTCTGTTTGGTTGCTTTTATATATGCTTCGATTATATGTAAAACGCAAAATGTTTTCTAAAAACTTGAAACGAAACACAAACCAATTTAAACTAAGTCTTATGATTTAGTTTAACTAAGTTTAAATTTGGATTTGAAACTTAAAATCATTGTTTTCTAAATAACACTTAAACTTGTTAAGTTTGTTTATGTATTTATTGTATTGTCCAAACTTAATTGTAATCCACTTAGGATTTATATTAGTCTTGAAAATGGACAACTTGACACACATAAATTAAAACAATGATTAGACTTAAGTTAAGAAAAGTTTTTAACTTGTGCTACGAAGAATGAATGCATGCTTCTTTCGTACACGTTTTTGATCCACATCAAATATTTTACCCGTCAAAATTTAAGTCATGCTGCCCAATTGTTGAGAACACTTGCAATTACCTTTTGCCTATGCGTGGGACCTAGGTTGAATTGTAACCCAAGGTGACTATTCTCTATGCGTGGGACCTAGATATATTCTCACACGTTTTCAAATTGGATGACTTAATCGAGTTAAGTGGTTAGACCTTGACCCGAGGCAAAGATGGGACTAAACATGCCAGCTTGACACTAGTTGCTTGTTCACTAGTGCCATGAGTCCCATAAAGTTCTAAGAGTTTCACACGTAATGCAATTGGTCGACATTACCTACCTTGAATCCACCATTGCTAGCAGATCAACTGATGTGATGGTAGAACCTCAATGAGGATCTTAGCCTTTTCGTAAAACTAATTGTTTTAATATGGTAAACTTGGGTAGTTATTTTTAAAAAGGATTAATTATTGAAACTTACTAAAATTTGAACTTTGTTTATTTTGTAGATGACAACTCCTAATCAAACCATGAACAACTCGTCAATCAGATCAATTCTTGAAAAAGAGAAATTGAATGGTAACAACTTTTTGGACGGGTATCGCAACCTGAGGATCGTCCTCAAGGCTGAACAAAAGTTTTACCATCTGGAAGAAGCTTTACCTGAAACACCTCCTATCACAACCCGCAAAAATTTCAGGTCAATACTATTCACCAAACTCGAATTTACTTTCTTGGCATTTATTTGAAAACAATTTACGTGTGACTTTTACTTGAACCGACGCGAAAGACTAGAATAAATTCTAAGTGCACTAAGACTTAAGTTAAATTTAGTCCACAACGCTCCAGTATCTTGCTCCTGCTCCATTTCGCAATTTTAAAACATAAAACAAATTTCTATTCTTTAGTTACTTACGGTTTTAAATTCAACAAACGTTAATTGTTATTTAATATTTAACACCCGACATACCCGATTTTCTCAACGATTATTTTTATCGTATTTTTATACTTCCAAAATTATTACAAAAGTTCCAAAAATATTTCCTGACATCCAAAGTAATTTCTTTACAACTTATGTTTAATTACGTATAATTTTCGTTAATCACCGAAACAACAACCAATACATATTTTTAACACCCAATACATTCAATAAATACATTTTCATACCCAAAATAACTTTCCTACTCTCTTTTTACCCTATGCCCCCCCCTTTGACTTGTACACAATTAGTAAGACAAGCTAAACATAATGATTAAATTAAGCAACAAAGTGTGCTTAACTTTTTCTACTTTTGGGCTAAGCCACCATTTTGTCTCCATGTCCCCCCCAGCCCTCCTAACCGGCCACCCCCCTCCCTTGACCAAATTATGACAATTGACTTCCATATTCATCCTTTGAAACACCTCAAGTATAAATAACATACTCCCTCCCATCTCTACGTATATTTCGACACACTCATAAAGGAGCAAGAAGAGAAAGGTTGGTTGTGACTAAGATCAAGGATACTAGGGCTTCTTAACAAGGGTTTTAGAGCACAAGTCTTGTGGTTAACTAGTGATTTACAACACTCATTTCACAAATCATCTTTGTAAGTAAACTTACTAATACTTCATGGTTTTTACATTTTATGTGCTTGTCAAGTTTCATTACTCATTATCACTTGGGACATGTTAATAACAAGTTACTTTTATAATGATCCTTTAACAAAGGTTATGTTTTTAACAATATTTGGTCACAAGGAAACTAACTAGAGAAACTATCCATAAAAATGGTGGTAATAAACCTTATAAATGTTAATACTAGTAAACTTGTGTAGTTAGACATGCTTGATGATTTAATACATGGACTTTGGATGTTGCTAGGTTTATGTTTAGACCACTATAGTTATGTTGGAAAGTTGATGGAGGATCTAGGATGAGATTTGGAAATTGTGGTAAAGTGAATATAATTACTAGAAGGTTAGAATATAATTTTGATACTTATAATAAGCAATCTGTCCACTTTTACAAGAACTGGAAAAATAAGTAGCTTAGGGACATTAATAGGCTAGAAATATAGGAAATAGACTTAATAACGAAAACGTGGTCTCTTGAATGAGTTAAAACGGGTCTATAACGAAAAAGATACGCCATTTTCAAGTTAAACGATGAAAATGACTATTTTCTGAAAAAGGGCATTCTGTCCAGATTTTGGGAAATAAAAAACTGAGATTAAATGATGTTTAGGCTAGCCGAGACCTGGAAAAGCCTAGGGTACACTTAAATACCTTCGCATGGATATGTCAAACTTAAGAAACCAAGCTACGACGCAAAAGTTATGGCCAAAAGAAGATTTGCGGCAAAATATAACTTTGACAGCCTACTTATAAGCTGTTAGAATTTTTAAAAGTGAATTTTAGACCATTTTGAGCATATTTTGGTTAAAATAAAGTATACAAAAATTGTAGAATCATGTGTATACCTATTAGACGCGTTAGAGAATTATGAAACATATTAACACGACGATTAAAACTTGGTTATAAAATAAACAAGTTATGTTTCTAAAAGTGGTAATTTCTAATAAAGGATCAAAACGACGCAATTATATTTTGACAACAAATGTTACAACGACATGTGCAAGTGATAATGTAGAGTAAGACTTGCATGCTTGACCTTGTTTTCAAAACCTAAGACATATGTATATTTAGGTCGCGATTAGAGTTATTGGACCTATATTGCCGTTTACATAATACCAAACGAGATTTGCTTTGCTAAGGTGAGTTTCATAGCCCCAACTTTTACATTGTTTATACATGATTTCTAAACCGTCGGGGTGGGAATACACTGCTTGTTTTTACATACGGACACAAGTACTAAAACTGTTACTTTGCCTAAGTTACCACATTGCCATTAAAGTCCCCTTTTGAATCATGAACCGTTAATTACTTGTAAGCGTGGATGTTATGAATAGATCTATTTGGGTTGACACCCCGTCCGGGTTGGTCGCGCCAACTGGGTAAACGGACGCATATCATTCGGATTATTTCCGAGTGTCTGGCAAACACTTATTTGGGGCATTGTTATTATTGTGCTTAATTGCATACGAGTACGTCGAGCTTCGGGGTCATGAGCTTAGGCACTGTATTATTGTCTTTGGCTGTGACATTATATTTGTTGTACTGTCTTGCTATTGAAATCTTGTGGTCCGCCTTACTGTTTATTTAAACCTATGACTCTCACCAACGTTATTTGTTGACCCTTTTAGCGTGTATTCTCAGGTAACTAGGTGATGTTGATACACCTTTTGTATGGAAGCACTTTGAGTCTCATTTTGGATGCACATCATGATGGAGATTTTCTTACATTATTTAGCGTTTGATCATGTACTTAAATATTACATTTTGATGGTGAACTCTAATAACTATGTTTTGTAAAACTTTACTTTAAATCAAACGCTTGTTTTTAAAACGACTCACTTAGAGGTCGTTCTTTATTGCCTTGTACTTTGTGACCGAGAACATCACGCCCCCGGAATTCCATTCCGCTGCAAACACAGATTTTGGGGATGTGACAGATTGATACCAGAGCCAAGGTTATAGAGAACTAGGATGCATCATTGACCCTAGACTATAACCACTAGGTCACGACACTTCACAATATCATGATGTGCTTAGGATTGCAAAACATGTTTTTATTCACTTATTTTATATAAGTCATTTATACTTATACATATTTATATTGACCTGGTTTACAGTGATATGTATTCACCCACCGATCCTATCATCCTCGATTCTGATTCGGATATGGACGATTCATCATCATCCACTATTCCGGTCACGCCAATCATTCCTGTTCCCGTACCTTCTGGCGATGAGTCTGCTGAGACCGAGCCATTCGAGGACGCCCAGACTGTGTCTACACCACCTATACCATCACCACCCATTGCACCTGTTCCACCAGTACCATCACCACCAGCCTCACCACTATTTCGCCATGTTAGGCGTGCTCCTGTTGTGCGACCAGATCATATCCCTATTGGCCGTCGCTACCGATTACATGAGACTGGCCTTGTTATGCTCCGCATGGCTAGAAAGAGGGCCCGACCTCAACCCAGCCGTGTACCAGCACCCACTGTTACTCCACCTCATATCCCATCACCACCATCATCTCCACCACCACCACCAGTTACTTACCGTCAGACTACCACAGTTTCCTTACCATCACCATCCAGAGATGTTTCTGACACCCTGATACCGCCTCGAAAGAGGGAATTTACCATGGTTCCTTCTCCTTCAGATCCCTATGTTATGGCTGCTGCTGAGGCCTCTGCTCGACACGTGGTTCACAGACGGGTTGACACCCGCAGATGGTCATTTATTCCGCCTGTTCTCAGTAGGTGGAGGTACGATGAGGGTACTCCTCGTGCTTGGGAGTTAGGAGAGAGCTCGGGGATGGCTGTTGCTCGTATTCTATCGGTCACCGGTGAGCCGATCCACCATACCATACCACTTCTGATTGCCAGGATGGTCCGTCATGAGGACCGTATTGGCCGGATATTTGATCGTCTCGATGAGGTTCCCCTAAAGCGCATTGAGACCTTGGAGACTCAGTTGGAGCACCAGATCGTTGCACACTCTAGGATTGCTACACTAGAGCATTTCGTGGAGGATGAGCAGGCATGCCGCCGCGACCAGGATGAGTTGATTGCTAGTCTCCGTGATCAGATTAGAGATCTCCAGCGCCGTCCTGATGGTGCCTCTGGCAGTGCCTAGATTAGATTTGTATCTGATGAGTGTGAAAATACTCATCATTTTATACCCATATAAGACACAAAAATGACCAAAAACACCCAACTAGACCATATTATACTGCAGATATTCTTGGTTTATGTTTTTATGTGTTTCAGGTACAAAAGGATCGAAAACAGGGCAAAAAACGGACAACACCGAGCACAAGAGTGGAAAGTCGTGAGGAACCGAGGACGGGGAAGAAATTTACGAGTTTGGACCGGGATATTGCTCAACTTTTCAAGAATAGCCCTTGGAGATAATTTTTCAGAATAGGCACAAATGGTCCCTGAGTTTTCAAACTTGGCAAAATTAGTCCCCAAGGTTAAACCAAATTCCAAAAATAATCCTTAACCTACTCAACCTAACCTAAAACTAAACCCTTTACCCCTAAAAGTAACCTTAACCCACCAGCCCACATAATAACCCAAGCCCTAAATAAAATAAAACCCACAACCCTTTTATTAGCTACCCCGTATTTTAGCTAAACACCCAGTCAACTCAAAAGTCAAAACATCCCTTCCCATACCACTAACCCGCCTAAAAACCAAAACCAGAATACCACCACCACACTCCACCTTCCCTGACACCACCCCATGCCTTTTCACTGAAACACTCCAACCCCCCTCCTCACTTAGCTATCAACCCTAGTACACTCTTCACGTGTATCCCTTTTCCCAATAAAAAGGCTCTAATCCCACGTCTCAGTTTCCCGCCAAAACGAGAATGGACGATTGAGATGAAATTAAACCAATTGGAGGGCTGGGATTTGTTGTGGACGCTTAGTGAAGACTTTTGGAGGGTATAAATACCTCACCAAGCCCACATAAGAAAGCAGTAGATTTTAGTTAGATTTTAGCATAATTTAGGAGTAGTGTCAATTAGTTTTAAAAAGTCAAAATTTAGATAAATTGTATGTTTTAGCTCAATTTCAGATCAATGTAACCTTCATTTCAGTTTAAGTTTAATTTCAAGATTCTTGTTCTATTTTCATTGTAATTCAAGTTTAAATGCTAATTCAGTAATCGAAGTTGTTGTTGTTTAAGATTTCCTAAGCCTCTGATCTGTTCCTTTAGCTCTTACATGCTCATTTTAGCTTATTAAAAGTTTATTGTTGCTTAATTCTGCTCTAATTTCAATAGTCAAACTAGGCCAAAAAGTCAACACAATAGTCAAACTGCTTATTGCTTAATTCTGAGTACTTATTTGGGTTTGCTTGTTGTTTTTTTCAAGTTTCAAGATAGTTAAATGTTCATCTGTTTCAGAAAATCCATGCTTTTTGGTCTGTTTTAGTGTAAAATCAATTTCCAGTCAAAGTTAAGTAGTGTTTGGGTCAGTGAGTCAACATGGGTTAAAATGGTTTATTACTGTTCATATGCATCATAGTAACTTTTGATTTAGCTTATAGTAACCTAGTTTAGCAGATTGTAGGGCAATTGAATCTCTTTTGAAGGTTTTGACAGGTTTGAGTGGATAGGTGGATTTGTAATAGCATAACTGATCATGCAAGCTTCTTATAAGCTTAAGCCTATTTTGCCCTCATTTTTGGTTTATTTAGATGTTATTTAGTTGTCTAAGTTAGATTCCAAGAGTTGGTATAATTTCATGTAGTATTGAAAGAGTTGAGTTCTTAGCAGTCAAATTGCTGCAACAGGCATGATAGATGCAGACCTGCACACTAGGGTTGTTGAGATCAACATTTAGCTTGCCTCATATCTGCTTATTCCCCTGAGCTTATTGTCTGAAATTTAGTTTGTTAGTAGTTAGTAGTATAGGCTTTTAGGTTCAGAGCTTAGATTTCACTTTCAACTTATCAGTTAGCTTATTTTTTGGTCTGCAATTCCCCTAATAGAACTGTTTTTAGTCTGCAATCAGTTTTTCCTTTAATGAGTATCTGATCTAGGCCTAAATTAGATAAGCAATTGATAGTATATTTTGGGCATTTTAAGTTTTCAAGCAGCCTCTAGTATAAGCTTCAATAATCTGCTTTTGTTTTTCCCTGATAAGCTTTCCCCTAGCTTCTAGAACAGCTTAAAGTGTGCTGTTTAGCCTTTTGTTTTTAACTTATTTGGTTGCTGCACTATAGTGCTTTTTGGCTTATTTCTTTAGCTTCTCTGGTCTTATCAAGTAGTTTTAAGCTTTAATTAGTGTGTCTATCTGTTTTCTAGCTTTTCGTAATTTTTGGAGCTGTTTAGCTTATTTTTGTGCTTATTCCCAACTGCTTATTTCCCATATTTGCTTATTAGTGTTTAGATAGCTTCTGATTTTATTTTTCCTAGATTAAGAATTTAGTTTTAGATTTACCTGCAATTTTTCAGATGTTTCCCAAGTCTTTTATTATTTTTAAACCAATTAAATCCTTTATTTTAATTTTTAATTCATAAAAAATAAATAAAAAGTCAAAAAAATGTAATTCTTTTTTTTAAAATTTTCTTTTATCAATTAGAACATAGGAAAATTAGTTTGGTTCCCGTAGAGTTAATATTTCATTATTTTGACGTTTTTAGGTTCGTTCTTAGTTCCCGTTTTCTAATAATCGCGTTTTTAAGTAGTCCGTACGTTTTTAATCATATATGTTTTTCTTAAATTGTTTTTCTTGTCCTTTTAAATCGTTTTTAATTAATGTTCACCTATCGTAGCTTAAAAACCAAAAATCTCTTTGTTTCCACAATTCAAACACGTTTCACGAATCGAGAACACAAATTCCATTCACGCTGATGAACTCAAATAAGTACATTTTATTACTATCATTTATCCTAATTATTTGACTTGTTTTATTATATTATGTATGAGGATTGATACTTAATCGTTTACTTTTGTAATTCTCAGGTAAAAACAAGCATTTGGTGAAACTTGGCGATTTTGGACTGATTATGGAGCAAAATATGCAAGAAGTTAAGAGTCTACTGAAATGTACAAGATCAAGACATTCTGCTCCAGATGCGCCGCATCTCACTTATCACATACGGCGCATCACTATCAATATTTCACCAGATACGATCCAAGATACAAGAGGACATGCGCCGCATCTTCTGGCGGTGTACGAATATTCCTGAATATTATAATCTTGGACCCCACGCGAAGTTAAGTCAATGCGCCGCATCTACTTACTAGATGCGCCGCATCTTACCCTCAGACAGAAACTATAAATACCCCAAGACCAGACGAATTCGAGGGCAGAAGGATATATATTATATACGAGACCGAAGTACAGAAACCCTAGGACGAATTCAGTCAAGGCAGCAGCACAAGACACACCCAAACGAAGATACAAGAGCTGTAAGAAGGTGCTGCATGTGTTTAATTCATTAAGTAGTTTTGTTTTATTGTGTTAGTAAACTTTAATTCATCAAGATTGGTGGCTTGTGTAATGTGACAACGGAAAGATTGCACTCCCTTAAAACTGCTTTCTCATTAATTAAAGTTTATATGTTGATGTCATTGGTGACTTTTATTAGTGCATTGATAACCTCTGTGTCTAGCTGAGCGTTGATCGGGTCGCCATGCCTCTGCCCTCGCCTATTTATTAGATCGCCTATGCATTCTATGGTCTGTAGAAAAGTAGGAAGAAAAATAAATAGGATAATCATAAGTAATCATTAAGGGTTTACTCGCCGATAAGATTAGAACCAACGAGAAAGGACTTAATCTCGGTGCGTTGCATCGAACTATACACTTCATATAACACTAGCAATAAAACAAGTGACAAACTACTTATCATAAGGATAGCCCTCTTATTGTCTCAAGTATTTATCTGTGTACGTGTGTGCTACTTGCTGATTCATGCCTATTGGTTTAGTTTATTATTTAATTGCAACCAAATCGTGCCAGTCTCTCAAGCTGAACCCCCTTGCGTTAGATTAGGTTGTATAGCTAACTTAATATATTAAAATACTGATTAGAATAACTAGATAATACGTTCCACTCTTAGTGATCGACACTCTACTTACCATTATATTCATACTGACCGGGTACACTGCTCGTTAAGTGTGTGTGTTATTGATAAGTCGGCTAAATATAAATTTAAAACTTGAGTAGGCATTAATACTGCTAAACCGCAATGACACATCGCACGCATCAAGTTTTTGGCGCCGCTGCCGGGGAGTGAATTGTTATTATCTGTTAATTTGATTAGTATTTTAATTAGGTTTTTAATTTTTTTTATCTAACCGCTAATTTTGTTGTGCATTAGATTAATTTGCATTCATTGTACTATTTTGCATATTTTCTGTTTTTGTGTGTTATTTGTTTGCTTTTATTTGTGTTTATTTTCGTGTGTTTTATTTGTTTTTAATTTTTCTTATTTTCTGTATACTGCTATCGTTGTACTGAGCTAAATCGAACGATACGGCGCATCTGATTTCTCAGATACGGCGTATTGCGTTTAATTTTTATAAAATACAACGCGTTTAATTAATTCGATACGACGCATCTTTTCCCCAAGATACGGCGTATCTGTTTTTGATAAATTTTTTTTTCTAAACGTTAACGCCATACGACGCATCTGCTTCAGCAGATACGGCATATCTATTATTTTAATTAAAAACAGTTTTCGAATTATTAAATAGATACGGCGTATCGATTTTTATCGATACGGCGCATCTTCTGAATCAAAAATCTTATATTTTGAAACGTAACGAAAATACGGCGCATTAACTTTTGTTAATACGACGCATTTAATTTTTATAAATATCGATTTTTGATAATTAAAATTGATACGACGCATTCAAATTTCTAAGCGGCGTATCTATTTTCTGAATAAAGTCTGATTTAATTTTAACGATTATAAGATACGGCGTATCCAACTTTTTGGATACGGCGCATTGTCTGCAGATATCAGCTATTTTTATTCTTATATCGGTTTCTGAATTCATTAATTTCTATTCTTGCGAACAAATCCTACTAATGCTTTCGTGATTATTTCAGAAGGATAATGGAGGAATTTGGAGAACTGATAGACTTTGACTTCGAAGCCAATTTTATGGATGAAGTATTAGTGCGTGGTAAATCACCTGAACGTTACGATGGGGACTACATTGAACTTAATGACCTTGATGGACCATTAGAATCCAATGACCTGTTCATGGATGATGCGGAATCTGAGTTAGAAGAAGGAGAAATTCTGGATAGTCCAAAAGTCAACGTTATTATTACTAGGAATTACGATGAATTTGAGGGAGCGCGATGTTTCCGACTCCTTCAATGATCGATATTAAAGAGCTGAACGTGAGTCTAACTTGAAGACTCTGGAATAAAGACAAGTGCTGACCGGGAGACAACCCGGATTTATTTTTATTATTCTATTTTTGTGTCGAGTCAGTCAGGCCGCAGAGGATACGGCGCATCTCAATTCTGAGATGCGACGCATCTCCTGCAATGGTCATATCTTTATTTTTCTGCATTATTTTTCCGACTTTAAAACTTTTTATCAGTTTATTTTAATGCGGCGCATCCCTGGTTAAGGATGCGGCGCATCTTTTATTCTGATCCGTATTTATTCCAGGCTCGATACGGCGTATCTTCTTCCATAAGATACGGCGCATCGACTGACCTGATGATTTTCATTTTAATTTTTATGTTTTATTTTTATCTAACTACTAATGTATTATGCAAGTTTGAACCTTTCTTACCTTAGGTGTGTTTTGAAGCCTTGGTGGTATTATAGATTCCTTCATTTCCTGTGGATACATCGAATATGAAGCTTAAACGTTCTAATCCACAAGAAAGATGATTTTTGCTCTAATACTAATGGAGGATCATACCGAGCAAATCTCAGGGGAGTTTTTCTGTTCTAATTCTTTTATTTTCCAGTTTTTAACCTTTAATACAAACAACGAGGACGTTGTTTAACTTAAGTGGGGGGGATTGGAGAATTAGAACACTTAACATTTACTTGTCCTAAACTTTTCAAAATATGCTTAAAATGTGCTTAATATATCAAAATTTAAAACTTTTAGCATGTTTTTGTTTAAAGTCTAAGTTGCATAGATGCACACATGACGTTATTTTCAAAAATTGTGATTTTTCAAAATTCACAAATCTATGAGTGTGCCGGTGACTTGTAAACTTTAGAACTTGGCTTGTATACTATTCGAGACCACCATAATAAGTATTATTTATATAATTGGAATGACTTGTCTAAATTGGTAAATTTCTAGGATTACACCCAAAAAGCCTTATATGTTATGTGTTATTAGCTAACTACACTGGTTAGTTAACCCCCGTATAAACCCTTTTGTTACTCTCATTTTTAGAGTAAGATACCCCTAGAAAAACACTCAGAGCCATTCCTTTCGTTTCTTACACCTTTGTTAAAATGTTTCGTTACACCCTTACACCTTAGCCTACCCTGTAGATTAGAATCCGTGGTTGGTTAATTGCTATAGGCAAAGTGTGTTTCCTTACATTACCTGTGTTCGCGTGCGTAATTCATTATCTATGGTTAGGTCGGGAAATTGCACAATGCGATTGGAGTGAAAGTAAATATTGTATATCTTTGAGTTTATTTTTCGTGTGTTTACTACTTTCACTATTACCGTTATTTCTGAAGTCATGAAAAGTATGGAAAAATTATCCAGAATTATCATTATAGTGATGTGGTGAAATTTTACACATCTATGTTAAAAAAAAAAAAAAAAAAAAAAAAAAAAATCGAAAAAATTAGAAAAGAAAAAGAAAAAAGAAGAGTTGGATGTTTGATTTAAACCAACTTATGTAAAGTTTTGTATTAAGTGGTCGATATCACCACTAATTGTTGTATTATATCTATGGATTGAATGGGAGTTGGCAGTTATGGGAACGTCAACTAAGGTTTATTCTTTGATTGAGATCTTGTTGAGTATAATTCGTGTCTACCTAAAGCGTGTGTTTCAAGTGTTAAAGCGTGAGTTATTCAATGATATGAGTCTTATTCATGGGATGGTTGGGATAGTGATTAACCACACTTAGGATTTTAATTTATTTGTTTTGTTTATTTTTCATTTTTACAACAATTTATATCCCAAATATTATCCATACCCTGTATTATTCTTTATCCAACCAAACCTTTGATTTATTGAGATTAGGGATTTGAGCAATCTTAAGTATCGTAGTCGTGGATTCGGCTATGTATTTATGATTTTGTCGCCCTTTTTGATATAATATTATTGGTGAAGTTTGGACCTATCTTTAGCCTATTCGAGTTAAGGATTTGAGCAATTGCAAGTATCGTGTTCGTGGATTCGATCACGTATTTGTGATTTTGTCGCCTTTTCTGGAATTTGAGATCGATAGAGATTAAGAATGATTAACCCTTAAGCCTCAAAACCCTTTTTACCGCTTTAGACTTGTTATTCCTTGGCTTTAGTGGGGGAGATGTGTATACTTGCCAAGCTTATGATAGAATATTCGTCACGACTGGACAGTTAAACGATTAGATTTGCTTTTATCAAAATATTTTATTTTACTTCTAATTCGTTAAGTGTTTAGTTGTGTGATTATGACAAAAATGAATACATGCTTAAATATAAAAATAAATCCTAATATCTTTTAGGATACATTTTCATAAGATTAATTCTAAGGTTTACTTGGGGACAAGTAAAGTTCAAGTGGGGGGATATTTGATGAACTCAAATAAGTACATTTTATTACTATCATTTATCCTAATTATTTGACTTGTTTTATTATATTATGTATGAGGATTGATACTTAATCGTTTACTTTTGTAATTCTCAGTTGAAAACAAGCATTTGGTGAAACTTGGCGATTTTGGACTGATTATGGAGCAAAATATGCAAGAAGTTAAGAGTCTACTGAAATGTACAAGATCAAGACATTCTGCTCCAGATGCGCCGCATCTCACTTATCACATACGGCGCATCACTATCAATATTTCACCAGATACGATCCAAGATACAAGAGGACATGCGCCGCATCTATAAATGGAGTTACGCCGCATCTTCTGGCGGTGTACGAATATTCCTGAATATTATAATCTTGGACCCCACGCGAAGTTAAGTCAATGCGCCGCCTCTACTTACTAGATGCGCCGCATCTTACCCTCAGACAGAAACTATAAATACCCCAAGACCAGACGAACTCGAGGGCAGAAGGATATATATTATATACGAGACCGAAGTACAGAAACCCTAGGACGAATTCAGTCAAGGCAGCAGCACAAGACACACCCAAACTAAGATACAAGAGCTGTAAGAAGGTGCTGCATGTGTTTAATTAATTAAGTAGTTTTGTTTTATTGTGTTAGTAAACTTTAATTCATCAAGATTGGTGGCTTGTGTAATGTGACAACGGAAAGATTGCACTCCCTTAAAACTGCTTTCTCATTAATTAAAGTTTATATGTTGATGTCATTGGTGACTTTTATTAGTGCATTGATAACCTCTGTGTCTAGCTGAGCGTTGATCGGGTCGCCATGCCTCTGCCCTCGCCTATTTATTAGATCGCCTATGCATTCTATGGTCTGTAGAAAAGTAGGAAGAAAAATAAATAGGATAGTCATAAGTAATCATTAAGGGTTTACTCGCCGATAAGATTAGAACCAACGAGAAAGGACTTAATCTCGGTGCGTTGCATCGAACTATACACTTCATATAACACTAGCAATAAAACAAGTGACAAACTACTTATCATAAGGACAGCCCTCTTATTGTCTCAAGTATTTATCTGTGTACGTGTGTGCTACTTGCTGATTCGTGCCTATTGGTTTAGTTTATTATTTAATTGCAACCAAATCGTGCCAGTCTCTCAGGCTGAACCCCTTGCGTTAGATTAGGTTGTATAGCTAACTTAATATATTAAAATACTGATTAGAATAACTAGATAATACGTTCCACTCTTAGTGATCGACACTCTACTTACCATTATATTCATACTGACCGGGTACACTGCTCGTTAAGTGTGTGTGTTATTGATAAGTCGGCTAAATATAAATTTAAAACTTGAGTAGGCATTAATACTGCTAAACCGCAACGACACATCGCACGCATCACACGCCTTCGTTGGGGATAATGACCCGGGTTACACATACTTCACTTGTGTTTCCTTGGAGAAAAATACGTGTTGATTCTCGCGAACCAATTTTTGGCACCGCTGCCGGGGAAGGTTGTAGCGAATTTTTAATTCTCGTTTGTCGTTGCGCGTTTTGAAGACCCTTCTTCGTGAAGTTATCGTTTTCACTCGTAAATATTTTTCTTATAAAAACCCAAAAAGATTTTTATTTCAAAATTTATTTTCCTCTTTCCCTTTGTATTTTTCAAATGTTTCTAAAAATCCAAAAATATTCTTCGTATCTCTTCTATTCGTTTAATTCTTTTTCTCACCCTCTATCCGTTTAATTCTTTTTATGTCTACATCTTACCATTACGGTTGTGAATGGTGTGGGGGACCTCTAAATGGTGGAAATTGCCCCGGTTGTAGCATTGTAAATTCGGGAAACGGGTTTGTCTATGACCAAAATCCCTACAATGAAACAACCAATTTCCTTAACCAACCCCCGCACTATGAGATGGAAACATATTCTTGTGAATATTGTGGAGGTCCTCACCAAAGTTTTGATTGTCAAGCAAGGAATACGTTTGTCTATGAGCAAGTTCCATGCGATCAAAATTTTGGTTATGACCAATATCCATATGATTCACCGAGTCAGTCACAACAGTTTTACTGTTGTGAATTCTGTGGAGGTCCGCATTATGATTCTGATTGTCAAACGAGGAACTCGCTTGTCTACGAGCATGTCCCTTGTAACAATTATGATTATTCTTATCAAAACAAACCTCCACAGTATCAAATGATTCAACCTTAGCCTCAGCCATCTCCTCTGGATTTGGCTCTCAAAGATGTATTCCAAGAATTTCAAGTTGTGAGGAATGCACTTAAGGATTTGGCTGTTAGGCATGCTCAAGAAGATCGTCATGGTAATTCTATGGAAGATTTACTCGCCGTAGAACAAGCAGCACAAAATCGTTTCTTGTTTAATCAGGCTTGCATGCTCGATGACGAAGATGAAGACGACGAGGAGAGTACTATTCCTTTGAGCGATATCATTTCTCAACTCCCTCAGTCTATTGCAATCACATCATTTTTACCATATATGAACTCCAAGGACTCTCGTATTATGGGGGATGAGCATCTTAGCACTATTCCTGAAAAGGAATCGGATGAATTCATAAAGTCTAGTGCTAAGAACCTTATCCCAATCCCAAGTGAGTCTGAGGATATATCGGACAATGAATGTGATTTGTCTATTTGTGATGATTATCCTCTTGACATTGAGGATGATTTTTCCGGGATTTTCTCTAACTCTCTTTTCAATTCAAACGATGATTTTTCCTCTAGTGATGACGAATCACTTTCTGATGAGGACGTTCTAGATGAAAGTATCGAAGTCTATTCAAACTCTCTTTTTGAATTTGATGACGAGTACTTTTCTGGCAACGTAAATCCTCTTTTTGATGAAGAGTTAGAGAACGATGAGGTCAATGAATCTATTATTCCTAAACTTGATGAAATGACCTCAATCTTTAATCCTGAGATTCAAAAGGACATTCTTTCTCCGACATATGTGACATTGCCCTTTGAGGATCGCCATTATATTGATTTCACATATGTCGTTCGAGTTTTTCTACCTTTCTTCTCCTATACGGTAGATTGTCCTTTTATTCACTCGTTCGGGAGTGAAGACAAAGTTTTTGACCCCGGCATCTCCATTTATCATTCTTTTGAGCCGGATGTATCTCATCGGAGTGGAACTTTCAAGTACTTCAATGTTTATCCAAACATCTTGAATGAAAGTCCGATGGAGATTTTCTCTTCCACATGCTTCCCCAAGAACAAATGAATTCGGGGTCGAGTCAAGCTAGTGACTCGGTTAACAAAAACATTAGCACCACATGGGTGACAACCCATGTCTCTGACTTCTTTCTATTTTCTGACACTAAGTGTGGGGGGATTCCTCTACTGTGCTCTGTTTGTGTGTTGTTTGCCCTTGTTTGCAGGTTTCCCTTGGATTGTGATGATTGACGCGCCTGTTTTCAATCCAGCCGCCCAATATCCTATCTTGTTGCTAATGTTTATCTAGGGATATCTTATTAATCCTATTTGTGAAATAGAGAGATTTCTGTTCCACACTTGGCTATTAGTATTACCTTTTTACGTTCTAAGTGGCGGCATAATAGCCGGTACTTTGAATATTGAGGGCAATATTCAATTCTAAGTGTGGGGGGGGGGGGGGGAATTCTTGCAAATTTTGTCATATATGTACCTTCTAGTGCCCTAGTACCCCCGTTTTGACCAAAAATTTTAAATTTTTTTCGTTTTTAGATAAGAAATTGCAATAAAAAAAAGAAGTGTTTAGTCTTGATTAGGTTAGAACAAAGGGAATCCCGACTCTGCTAGAGTGTTGATCTGGCTGCTTCCTTAACGATTAGACTAAGGTTTTACGATTTGTGCAAATGAAAATGCTAAGCGTAGAGTATTTGGTTCTCTTTAGAGCTTATATAAGTAATCTATGGCTTTTCCTCCCAGGAGATAACTAATCTGACTTAATAAGTGCTTATTTTCAAACATTTGAACACACAAAATCATTTTTTCATACGATTTTGAAAAATACTAGTTCAAGGCTTTATTTAAACTTCGGAACAAGCATATGTCAGAATAATGCAAAATGAAAGTGAGACGTTGCTTGAAAGTTGCAAAAAGTTAAGTAATAAATAAATGTGCTAAAAAGCTAAGGTTCAAGATCGGCCCTTGGATCCTTATTTCCGGAAGGCGTTTAGGTCTTGGCTACCCTCTTACACCGGCCCTTGGACCCTTAATTCTGAAAGGCGTTAAGGTCTTGGAACTCTCCGTTGTAACGGCCCTTGGATCCTTTATTCCAGAAGGTGTAAGGTCTTGGTTCCCGTGAAACTCCGTTAGTTTATGTTGCACAAGTAAAAAAAAAAAAAAATGATGAAAAAAATGAAAAGAAAAAATAAAATAAAATGGAATGATATTGCAAAATGCAAAAATGGAATGATATTGCAAAATGCAATAAGTTTTGATGTGTTTTGAAACTTGCTTGTTGTGAATTTTAAATCTATCTTTCAACTAGTATTAGTCAAAACCTTATAAAAATGTCGATTTTTGTGATCAAAATTTTGAAAATCAAGCACATTCACTTAACTTGAATAAATTGTGGGAGTGAAAAGTTAAGTTTCGGCTTACATAGATTATTAGTATAAGTAGCGTTATCATTTTACAAAAACTTTTGCACATTGAGTTTAAGCTTAGTTGGGAGTATAAAAAAGAGGATGACAATTACAATTCCCTGGAGACACCCATTTTGTGTGAATCCCGTTCCATGATACCATTTTTGGAAATCAAGCATTTTGTCTATTTTTGTTTTAGTTTAATTTTCTTGCATTAAATAAAAAGTCAGAACGGGGTATACTTGGTATTCTTTTGATCCTTTCATTAATTCACGTGATCGGATTGCTAGGGACTAGCAATAGTTTAGTGTGGGGGATTGATAAGTGTGTAAATACTCATCATTTTATACCCATATAAGACACAAAAATGACCAAAAACACCCAAATAGACCATATTATACTGCAGATATTCTTGGTTTGTGTTTTTATGTGTTTCAGGTACAAAAGGATCAAAAACAGGGCAAAAAACAGACAAAACTGAGCACAAGAGTGGAAAGTCGTGAGGAACCGAGGACGGGGAAAAAATTTACGAGTTTGGACCGGGATATTGCTCAACTTGTCAAGAATAGCCCTTGGAGATAATTTTTCAGAATAGGCACAAATGGTCCCTGAGTTTTCAAACTTGGCAAAATTAGTCCCCAAGGTTAAACCAAATTCCAAAAATAATCCTTAACCTACTCAACCTAACCTAAAACTAAACCCTTTACCCCTAAAATTAACATTAACCCACCAGCCCACATAATAACCCAAGCCCTAAATAAAATAAAACCCACAACCCTTTTATTAGCTACCCCGTATTTTAGCTAAACACCCAGTCAACTCAAAAGTCAAAACATCCCTTCCCATACCACTAACCCGCCTAAAAACCAAAACCAGAATACCACCACCACACTCCACCTTCCCTGACACCACCCCATGCCTTTTCACTGAAACACTCCAACCCCCCTCCTCACTTAGCTATCAACCCTAGTACCCTCTTCACGTGTATCCCTTTTCCCAATAAAAAGGCTCTAATCCCATGTCCCAGTTTCTCGCCAAAACGAGAATGGACGATTGAGATGAAATTAAACCAATTGGAGGGCTGGGATTTGTTGTGGACGCTTAGTGAAGACTTTTGGAGGGTATAAATACCTCACCAAGCCCACAGAAGAAAGCAGTAGATTTTAGTTAGATTTTAGCATAATTTAGGAGTAGTGTCAATTAGTTTTAAAAAGTCAAAATTTAGATAAATTGTATGTTTTAGCTCAATTTCAGATCAATGTAACCTTCATTTCAGTTTAAGTTTAATTTCAAGATTCTTGTTCTATTTTCATTGTAATTCAAGTTTAAATGCTAATTCAGTAATCGAAGTTGTTGTTGTTTAAGATTTCCTAAGCCTCTGCTCTTTTCCTTTAGCTCTTACATGCTCATTTTAGCTTATTAAAAGTTTATTGTTGCTTAATTCTGCTCTAATTTCAATAGTCAAACTAGGCCAAAAAGTCAACACAATAGTCAAACTGCTTATTGCTTAATTCTGAGTAATTATTTGGGTTTCCTTGTTGTTTTTTTCAAGTTTCAAGATAGTTAAATGTTCATCTGTTTCAGAAAATCCATGCTTTTTGGTCTGTTTTAGTGTAAAATCAATTTCCAGTCAAAGTTAAGTAGTGTTTGGGTCAGTGAGTCAACATGGGTTAAAATGGGTTATTACTGTTCATATGCATCATAGTAACTTTTGATTTAGCTTATAGTAACCTAGTTTAGCAGATTGTAGGGCAATTGAATCTCTTTTGAAGGTTTTGACAGGTTTGAGTGGATAGGTGGATTTGTAATAGCATAACTGATCATGCAAGCTTCTTATAAGCTTAATCCTATTTTGCCCTCATTTTTGGTTTATTTAGATGTTATTTAGTTGTCTAAGTTAGATTCCAAGAGTTGGTATAATTTCATGTAGTATTGAAAGAGTTGAGTTCTTAGTAGTCAAACTGCTGCAACAGGCATGATAGATGCAGACCTGCACACTAGGGTTGTTGAGATCAGCATTTAGCTTGCCTCATATCTGCTTATTCCCCTGAGCTTATTGTCTGAAATTTAGTTTGTTAGTAGTTAGTAGTATAGGCTTTTAGGTTCAGAGCTTAGATTTCACTTTCAACTTATCAGTTAGCTTATTTTTTGGTCTGCAATTCCCCTAATAGAACTGTTTTTAGTCTGCAATCAGTTTTTCCTTTAATGAGTATCTGATCTAGGCCTAAATTAGATAAGCAATTGATAGTATATTTTGGGCATTTTAAGTTTTCAAGCAGCCTCTAGTATAAGCTTCAATAATCTGCTTTTGTTTTTCCCTGATAAGCTTTCCCCTAGCTTCTAGAACAGCTTAAAGTGTGCTGTTTAGCCTTTTGTTTTTGACTTATTTGGTTGCTGCACTATAGTGCTTTTTGGCTTATTTCTTTAGCTTCTCTGGTCTTATCAAGTAGTTTTAAGCTTTAATTAGTGTGTCTATCTGTTTTCTAGCTTTTCGTAATTTTTGGAGCTGTTTAGCTTATTTTTGTGCTTATTCCCAACTGCTTATTTCCCATATTTACTTATAAGTGTTTAGATAGCTTCTGATTTTATTTTTCCTAGATTAAGAATTTAGTTTTAGATTTACCTGCAATTTTTCAGATTTTTCCCAAGTCTTTTATTATTTTTAAACCAATTAAATCCTTTATTTTAATTTTTAATTCATAAAAAATAAATAAAAAGTCAAAAAAATGTAATTCTTTTTTATAAAATTTTCTTTTATCAATTAGAACATATGAAAATTAGTTTGGTTCCCGTAGAGTTAATATTTCATTATTTTGACGTTTTTAGGTTCGTTCTTAGTTCCCGTTTTCTAATAATCGCGTTTTTAAGTAGTCCGTACGTTTTTAATCATATATGTTTTTCTTAAATCGTTTTTCTTGTCCTTTTAAATTGTTTTTAATTAATGTTTACATATTGTAGCTTAAAAACCAAAAATCTCTTTGTTTCCACCATTCAAACACGTTTCACGAATCGTGAACACAAATTCCATTCACGCCTTCGTTGGGGATAACGACCTGGGTTACACATAGTTCACTTGTGTTTCCTTGGAAATAAAATAGACGTTGATTTTAACCAATCAGTATCATAGGTATCTTTTGTATTTATATCCTAGCCACGGGGTGTGTGGCATTAGTAGTGACGCTGGCGATCTTTTGTTAGTTGTACAGCAATGTAGCAAGTTATGTCAGGATGTATTGTATCGGTCGATGTGAACCGAGACTTTTCTTTTGTACGCTATGATGCGATATCGGTCGATGTGAACCGAGACTTTCCTTTTGTATCTATGTATGTTGTGATGTATCTATCTATGTTATGATTCTTTATGGTTGTCGTGATTTATTCTTAGTGTGGTTTATCATTATCGCGCCATATTCTTATCATGATTTATCCTTATCGTAATGTATTTTTATCTTGTTTTGGTTGTACCTAATCATGGTGAAAATATGTTATGATTGTTGTGATTATCATGGATTGTTCTTATCACGTCTTATTTCTGTCATGATTTATTTTTGTCATGATTTATTCCTATATTGTTGTGGTTGATCTTGTTGTGATTTTCACATGTCATGGTGTATATATATATACTTATGATGACCTTTGTTACTTATGGATCGTAATTATTGTTGTTTCTTGTGATTAGAAAAACAATGCCGCCTAAGAAACAAAGCATGAGTACAGCTGAGATCGATCGACTCGTTGCCCAACGGGTTACAACACAGGTTGCTGCTGCTATGGCTGAATATGAGAATAATCGCAACAGTGGTAACGGAGGAGAAGCTAGTGGAACGGCAACCAGGGGTGAAACCACGACTCGTGGATGTACTTACAAAGAGTTTTCAGGTTGCAAGCTGCAGACTTTCAGTGGCACGGAAGGAGCTATCGGTTTGGTACGATGGTTCGAGAAGTTGGAATCGACTTTCCGTATGTGCAACTGCACGAAAAACTGTAAAGTGAAATATGCTACAGGTACCTTGTTGGATGGTGCCTTATCTTGGTGGAATGCTTATGCCCAATCAGTGGGAATTGATGCTGCTTTTGAATTACCATGGGCTGAGTTTAAGGAAATGGTAACTGCTGAGTATTGCCCGAGAAATGAAGTTCAAAAATTGGAGGTTGAATTTTGGAATTTAACAGTGAAAGGGTACGACATTGCAGCTTATACTCAACGATATCATGAATTGGCTACTCTCTGTCCTGAGATGGTTTCTACTACCCAGAAAAAGATTGAAAGGTACATCTGGGGACTTCCATCTTATATTCAAGGAAATGTTACCTCTTCTAAGCCGAGTACTCTGGATGAGACAATCCGAATGTCTCACAATCTGATGGATCAAGTTGTTCGAGCCAAGGCTGCTCGAGATAGCAATAACAGTAACCGCAACAATAACAACAACCGCCACCACAACAGCAACAACAATAAGAGAAAGTGGGATTCTAATCAGGGAGGAAATGCTGCTCAACAACCCAACAAAAGACAAGAGGTTGTCAAGGCCTATGTGGCGGGCACGACTGAAAGGAGAGGTTATGAAGGAAATCTTCCTAAGTGTGACAAGTGCCAACGTCACCACAATCCAGGACGTTGCACTACTCCATGTGGAAATTGTAAGAAAATTGGGCACTTAACCAAAAACTGTAGGTCTCCTACTGCAACAACAAATCAAAGGGTTCCTGGAACTTGTTTTAGGTGTGGTGAAACAAGACATTTCAAGAAAGAATGCCCGAAGGAGAAGAATCAGGGAACTCAGAATAACGGAGCTCGGGGAAGAGTTTATAATCTCAGAAACAGGGAAGCTACTGAGGACCCGACTGTTTTCACAGGTACGTTCCTTCTCAATGATCGTTATGCTTCAGTTTTATTTGATTTGGGTGCCGATAAAAGTTTTGTGTCTACTACTTTTGCTCCTCTACTTAATATTGCACCGACCATCTTAGACACCACCTACGACATTGAATTAGCAAATGGTAACCTAATTAGCTCCAACACCATAATCCGCGATTGTACCTTTAATTTCCTAAATCATCCATTTAGCATCGATTTTATCCCTATCGAACTCGGTAGTTTTGACGTCGTAATCGGTATGGATTGGTTATCTAAAAACCAAACTAGGATCATTTGCGACGAAAAGGTTGTTCATCTCCCTTTTAATGGTGAAACCTTGATCATCCGTGGTGAACGAAGTGGAACCCGACTAAACATCATCTCGGGTGTCAAGACCGAAAAGTATATAAAGAAGGGATGTTATGCTTTTCTAGCACACATAACCGAAAAGAAGTCGGATGAGAAACGATTGGAAGATGTACCGATTGTTCAAGATTTTCCGGAAGTCTTTCCCGAAGACTTGCCTGGACTACCGCCTACCCGTCAAGTGGAGTTCCAGATAGATTTGGTGCCAGGAGCAACACCAATAGCAAGAGCACCCTACCGACTAGCACCATTAGAGTTGCAAGAATTGTCTAAACAGTTGCAAGAGCTATTGGACAAGGGATTCATTAGACCAAGTTCCTCGCCTTGGGGAGTACCAGTCTTATTTGTGAAGAAGAAGGATGGATCATTCCGAATGTGCATAGATTATCACGAGCTGAACAAGTTAACGGTAAAGAACCGTTACCCACTTCCAAGAATCGACGATTTGTTTGATCAGTTGCAAGGTTCCAGTTTTTACTCAAAGATTGATTTGAGATCGGGTTATCATCAACTAAGGGTTCGGGAAGAAGATATTTCGAAAACGGCTTTTAGGACTCGTTATGGTCGTTATGAGTTTCAAGTGATGCCGTTTGGATTAACTAATGCACCTGCGGTATTTATGGATCTCATGAACCGGGTGTGCAAACCGTACCTGGACAAATTTGTAATTGTGTTCGTTGATGATATTCTAATCTATTCTAAAAGCAAGGAAGAGCACGAAGAGCATCTTAAGATGATCTTAGAATTGCTCAAGAACGAGAAGTTGTACGCGAAGTTTTCTAAGTGTGATTTTTAGATCCGAAGAGTACAATTTCTTGGACACGTAATTGACAGTCAGGGATTGCATGTTGACCCAGCTAAGATCGAGGCTATCAAAAACTGGGAAACACCGAAGACTCCGACCAAGATTCGACAATTTCTAGGTCTTGCCGGGTATTACAAAAGGTTCATTGAGGGTTTCTCGAAGATAGCGAAGCCTTTAACCAAGCTAACGCAGAAGAAACAGAAGTACGAATGGGGAGAGAAACAAGAGTCTGCCTTCCAGTTGTTTAAGCAGAAACTTTGCAGTGCGCCGATTTTGGCTTTACCCGAAGGAATGGAAAATTTTGTAGTTTATTTTGATGCTTGGCATAAAGGACTTGGAGCTGTGTTGATGCAGAATGAGAAGGTTATAGCTTACACTTCTCGACTACTCAAGATTCATGAGAAGAATTACACCACTCATAACTTAGAGTTAGGAGCAGTTGTCTTTGCGCTAAATATTTGAATACATTACCTCTAGGGTACAAAGTGTACAGTGTACATCGACCACAAAAGTCTTCAACATATCTTAGACCAGAAAGAGCTTAATATAAGGCAACGCCGTTGGCTAGAACTACTAAGTGACTATGATTGCGAGATCCGATATCATCCTGGCAAAGCGAATGTAGTAGCAGATGCCCTTAGTAGGAAATAGCGACTTAAACCGTTACGAGTAAGATCATTGGGTATGACCATTAGTTCACCTCTTCCATCCAAAATTCTTGAGGCCCAGGCCGAAGCACTTAAGACAGAGAACCGACCGATGGAGAACATTGATGGTGTGCCAGAAAGTTCAAATGGTTTTGTGAGAAGATCCGATGGGATGCTATGCTTCAAAAATAGGAGTTGGATACCACTTTTCGGTGGCCTACGAGAGTTGATCATGCACGAATCACACAAGTCGAATTACTCCATACACCCTGGTTCCGATAAAATGTACCAAGATCTTAAAAAGCTGTACTGGTGGCCGAATATGAAGGCTGACATCGCTACTTATGTTAGCAAATGTCTTACTTGTTCTAAAGTGAAGGCCGAATACCAGAAGCCGTCTGGTTTACTACAGCAACCAGAGATTCCTCAATGGAAATGGGAGCGTATTACCATGGACTTCATCACTAAACTTCCTAAAACTCCGAGCAGTCATGACGCAATTTGGGTGATCGTTGATCGTCTCACCAAATCAGCTCACTTCTTTCCTATTAAAGAAACCTACAAGATGGATAAATTAACCAGAATCTATATCCAAGAGATTGTCTCGAAACATGGTGTACCAGTTTCAATCATTTCGGATCGAGACAGTCGATTCACTTCAAGATTTTAGGAATCGCTTAATGATGCCTTTGGAACCCGTCTCGATATGAGTACAGCCTATCATCCACAAACCGATGGTCAGAGTGAAAGGACCATCCAAACACTCGAAGTTATGCTTCGTGCCTGTGTAATTGATTTCTGTAATAGCTGGGATACTCATTTGCCATTGATTGAGTTTTCCTACAACAATAGTTATCATACAAGTATAAAGGCTGCACCATTCGAAGCACTCTACGGTAGGAAGTGCCGATCACCAGTCTGTTGGGCTGAAGTCGGAGATGCTCAACTTACCAGTCCAGAAATTGTTCACGAGACAACCGAGAAGATTGTTCAGATTCGGAACAGGTTAAAAGCCGCCAGAGACCGTCAGAAAAGTTACGCCGACGTGAGGCGTAAGCCCTTAGAATTCAAAGTTGGAGACATGGTAATGTTGAAGGTATCGCCTTGGAAAGGTGTGATACGATTTGGGAAACGCGGGAAAATGAACCCTAGATATATTGGACCATTTAAGATCCTAACAAGAATCGGTCCAGTGGCATACAGACTTGAACTCCCGCCAGAGCTTAGTAGTGTGCATAATACCTTTCATGTTTCTAATCTTAAAAAGTGTCTATCCGACGAATCCCTCGTCATTCCATTAGAAGAGATTGAGCTCGATGACAAGCTTAATTTCATCGAAGAGCCAGTAGAAATTATGGATCGTGATGTCAAGCGATTAAAGCACAGTAGAATTCCTATTGTCAAAGTTCGCTGGAATTCTCAACGAGGTCTCGAGTTCACTTGGGAACGAGAAGACCAGATCTGTCGAAAGTATCCGCATCTCTTCACCGACAACACTCCAATGAACAACACTGGCTGAATCTCGAGGACGAGATTCATTTTATGGGTGGTAGACTATCACAACCCGCAAAAATTTCATGTCAATACTATTCACCAAACTCGAATTTACTTTCTTGACATTTATTTGAATACAATTTACGTGTGACTTTTACTTGAATCGACGCGAAAGACTAGAATAAATTCTAAGTGTACTAAGACTTAAGTTAAATTTAGTCCACAACGCTCCAGTATCTTGCTCCTGCTCCATTTCACAATTTTAAACCATAAAACAAATTTCTATTCTTTAGTTACTTATGGTTTTAAATTCAACAAACGTTAATTGTTATTTAATATTTAACACCCGACATACCCGATTTTCTCAACGATTATTTTTATCGTATTTTTATACTTCCAAAATTATTACAAAAGTTTCAAAAATATTTTCTGACACCCAAAGTAATTTCTTTACAACTTACGTTTAATTACGTATAATTTTCGTTAATCACCGAAACAACAACCAATACATATTTTTAACACCCAATACATTCAATAAATACATTTTTGTACCCAAAATAACTTTCCTACTCTCTTTTTACCCTATGGCCGCCCCCCTTTGACTTGTACACAATTAGTAAGACAAGCTAAACATAATGATTAAATTAGGCAACAAAGTGTGCTTAACTTTTTCTACTTTTGGGCTAAGCCACCATTTTGTCTCCATGTCCCCCTAGCCCTCCTAACCGGCCACCCCCTCCCTTGACCAAATTATGACAATTGACTTCCATATTCATCCTTTGAAACACCTCAAGTATAAATAACATACACTAGTCTTCATTTCTCATTCTAATAGCCAAAAAAAAAAAAAAAAAAAAACTCCCTCCCATCTCTACATATATTTCGACACACTCATAAAGGAGCAAGAAGAGAAAGGTTGGTTGTGACTAAGATCAAGGATACTAGGGCTTCTTAACAAGGGTTTTAAAGCACAAGTCTTGTGGTTAACTAGTGATTTACAACACTCATTTCACAAATCATCTTTGTAAGTAAACTTACTAATACTTCATGGTTTTTACATTTTATGTGCTTGTCAAGTTTCATTACTCATTATCACTTGGGACATGTTAATAACAAGTTACTTTTATAATGATCCTTTAACAAAGGTTATGTTTTTAACAATATTTGGTCACAAGGAAACTAACTAGAGAAACTATCCATAAAAAAGGTGGTAATAAACCTTATAAATGTGAATACTAGTAAACTTGTGTAGTTAGACATGCTTGATGATTTAATACATGGAATTTGTATGTTGCTAGGTTTATGTTTAGACCACTATTATTATGTTGGAAAGTTGATGGAGGATCTAGGATGAGATTTGGAAATTGTGGTTAAGTGAATATAATTACTAGAAGGTTAGAAAATAATTTTGATACTTATAATAAGCAATCTGTCCACTTTTACAAGAACTGGAAAAATCAGTAGCTTAGGGACATTAATAGGCTAGAAATATAGGAAATAGACTTAATAACGAAAACGTGGTCGCTTGAATGAGTTAAAACGGGTCGATAACGAAAAAGATACGCCATTTTCAAGTTAAACGACGAAAATGACTATTTTCTGAAAAAGGGCATTCTGTCCAGATTTTGGGAAATGAAAAACTGAGATTAAATGATGTTTAGGCTAGCCGAGACCTGGAAAAGCCTAGAGTACACTTAAATACCTTCGCATGGATAGGTCAAACTTAAGAAACCGAGCTACGACACAAAAGTTATGGCCAAAAGAAGATTTGCGGCAAAATATAATTTTGACAGCCTACTTATAAGCTGTTAGAATTTTTAAAAGGGAATTTTAGACCATTTTGAGCATATTTTGGTTAAAATAAAGTAAACAAAAATTATAGAATCATGTGTATACCTATTAGACGCGTTAGAGAATTATGAAACATATTAACGCGACGATTAAAACTTGGTTATGAAATAAACAAGTTATGTTTCTAAAAGTGGTAATTTCTAATAAAGGATCAAAACGACGCAATTATATTTTGACAACAAATGTTACAAAGACATGTACAAGTGATAATGTAGAGTAAGACTTGCATGCTTGACCTTGTTTTCAAAACCTAAGACATATGTATATTTAGGTCGCGATTAGAGTTATTGGACCTATATTGCCGTTTACATAATACCAAACGAGATTTGCTTTGCTAAGGTGAGTTTCATAGCCCTGACTTTTACATTGTTTATACATGATTTCTAAACCCCCGGGGTGGGAATACACTGCTTGTTTTTACATATGGACACAAGTACTAAAACTGTTACTTTGCCTAAGTTACCACATTGCCATTAAAGTCCCCTTTTGAATCATGAACCGTTAATTACTTGTAAGCGCGGATGTTATGAATAGATCTATTTGGGTTGTGTTAGGAATATGAATATTCAGCTGAAGACTCGGTCACCCCGAGTACTTATTAGCACATCATAGCTCTTAGGATTATTAGTATTATTATTAATAGTTTAGTCATTATTAGTATTGTTGAGTGGGTCGGGTCTTTACCCACTGTCAGCTCGCTCCACAGTCCGCTAGGGGCACAATATGTATGTAGTATAAATACCCCTTCCCACACTTGGGAAGGGTTGGACCTTTCAAGCTAATAGATCACAAGTTACTTTCTCTCACTAAAGGCTCCCACTTTCTCTCTCTAACTTCTCATCTATTCGATCCATATCTTGCCTCAAACTAGTGTTTATGTGATAGTGAATATCCTACAATTGGTATCAAGAGCCATGGTTAGGTCCATGTGTGTTAGGATTCACGGATTTGATTAGTTTTTGGGGTGTTTTGGTTCGAATAGATAAGTGACAAAAATTCTATTTTGTGCTTTGTTTAGTAGTTAGAAGTTGTTAAATCTTGTACTTTCTAGCTTAGGGATTGCATAGAAGTAGTGTTTGGTGTTTGGAATCGTTGTTTCAAGCTTCATGTGGTGATTTTTGGCTGCATCGTGTGTTTTTGTAAAGGTGTTCATCGTTGCTGTTTGTCTCTCGGAGACAAGTTCGAAGGTGCGGTTTGTGTTACCTCGAAGGAGCGGTTTGTCTTATTACCGGATTTGGCAAATAACGACAAAACGCTTAGAAAGCGACGTATTTGGCGGATTGTGTTGTGCGGTTTGTTTGTGCGGTTTGTCTGTGCGGTTTGTGGTGTGCGGTTTGTCTGTGCGGTTTGTATCTTGCGGTTTGTATCCTCAAAGTAGCTATTTGCCCGTTGCGGTTTGTGTCTTGGTGATTTTAGAAATTCCCACAAAAGATTCGATTTCTCGGTTAAATCACAAGATCAGGAAAATCCCGTATTCACAATGACCACTAATTCAGACTCCTTCATATCGGAGGTACTTAAACTGTACGATGATAATGGAGATCATGGGAAGTCTAATTACACACCTCAAACTGAAGCAAGTGAGTCTGATTTGGCTGGAACTAATGAGTCATGCACACAGTCACACATGGATGAATGTCTTAAGGCCATGCAGTTAGCCAATGAAAAGGAAAGTCAAGTTGCATGCTTCCGTTCACTTCAGTCACATATCAAGGCTTTGTTTAATAAATCTGCATACGTGATGGGGTACCCTCGGGCTTTCGCGGCACTCTTTGGTCAGGAAGTTCATGATTTCACAGTCAAAATAACACTATATCTGGATCAACTAGAACAACTACTGGACAAGGAAGTATTCTCTGAAGTGAAATCCAGAGCCGCTCTCAAAGTGATCAGCAATCAATTCCAAGTGTTCATTGAGTCACAATACACTATGGATTATGAATATGACAGTCAAATGACAAAAGAGTGTTTTGCTAAATACACCGGGACGGAGATTGCATTATACAGAACCACACTGCTACTACTGATAAGGGAAGTTAATGGGTTCATTGAGGAAAAAGCTAACCAAGTTGAGAATGATACAAGATCAGTCATGTCAGATGATGGTGTCAACACAGAAGTTAGTGAAACTGATCATCAACAAACACCGTCTGCTGTGGTACATCAATCTGATCTTCACTTAGCCCTCACTAATGAACTTCAACACACCGATCAATGTAAACCCACTCATGACACATATGCGTTGGAAATGACTGATAGCTATATCATTCCTGATTCAACGCATATGAGCAAGAGAAAGGGAGACAGTGGTCAGGATGCTGAACATGAACCTGCGTCAAATTCTTTGTTTATGGCTGAGTCTTTCAAATCACATGATATGATTGAAAAGAAGGTTTACGATGAACTTTTAAAAAGATTCTTACAACTGGAAAAACATTGTATTGATCTCGAAATTTCAATGCAACAAATAAAAGAAAGTTTTCAAACTAACCTTCCAACAAAAAATCAGGAATTACCTGAATTTCATGAATTTTTTATGGTAAACGATTTGAAAGATCAGCTAGTGACCAAGAATTTGACAATTAACAACTTAAAAACCAGACTGATTGAATTGCATGATGTGCTCAAAAATGTTAAAACCACACATGACACTAAAGCAGTTGAGTTACAGGCTGAAAATGAAACATTAAAATTGCAATGTAAACAACTGTATGATTCCATCAAGACCACCAAACCCAAGGGTATAGACCCAACAAAATCCTTGATTGATGAGAATGTTTACCTCCAAGCACAAATTCAAAGGAAAAGTTTCACTATAGCTGCCCTTAAGAATGACTTGAAGAAATCGACCAAAAACAGTGTGAACACTAAGTTTGACAAACCATCAGTCTTGGGAACACCTGTCTCTTATCCAAGGTGTGCTCCCCAAGTTGATGAGACCCAGAGGTTGCCAAAACCAGTCACGTCATAACATAGACATGAGGAAAAGTTAGCTAAGTGTCACTCTCTGGATAAGTCTCACATAACACAAGCAAAGGAAGTAAATAATAATGTCATAACGCACTCCACCACCACCAAGAACCACAATAGGCCTGTAGAGCTACTGAAGCACTCTAAGAAGCCTGGTAGATCTAGTGCTGGAAAACAAGGAAATCCCCCTTGTAAGAACGTTAAGGTGCTTAAGAAACATAATCCATCTAGAGTGTGCCTAAGATGGTTGCCTACTGGTAGAATCTTTAAGAAAATTGGTCTTAAGTGGATACCTACTGACATTGAAAATGCTTCCAAGAATGACTGCAAGAACCTACAGAGACAGGACACCATTGACACTAACCCACACATATGCGAACAAAATCCTTATGTTTGTGCAGGGAGACGATTTATGAGTGCAGGTACCTTCACAGAATACATCAAGAGGAAACTCAAAGTGTGGCGACCAAAGGGGATGATATCTCCCATAGTGGAGGTTCAGAAAACCATCTGTGATGTACGGACACAATGATTTTTGAACAAATCAGTTCAAAACTCGTATTTAATATTATGGAAAGAACGTCATGTACCCTTTGTATATATTTTCTTATATATATATATATATATATATATATATGTTCTATCTATTTATAGTTATAGTGTTTAGAGTAGGATGAGGCATGTCTTCTGGATATCGATAACATTTACGACCCTAGAAATGTCATTCAACAATGACACGGGGTTTTAAATGAAGCTCGAACAGAAGTTGATCCTAATAAGTAAAACATGTCTCTATGGCTTGCTATTACTTTAGATAGCAACCCGCGTCTCCATTTGAGGACAGCTTGTCACCTAAAAGACAGCTATCCTTCGAGGTGAAGTTCACCTGAACTTGGATTACTTCATATCCATGCTCATTCAAACTGGTGTACGCTTCAGTCCATCATTTCACTCACTGTTGAACTCAACAAGTGATAAATTGCTTCACAATCAACATCTCTATTTCTATACAGAAATACAGTCATTGATTGAGGGGGAGAGCAATAGCAATTTATGGCATCTGTCTAGGCTTTCATCAGGATTTTAGAGCTTTCATTAGGAAAGTCAGGGACTCTTTTTGTCATATTTTGAAAGATGTTCTATTGCTAATAAGGACAGGGACCAAATGTGTCATTAAGTGAAAAAGATGAGTTAGGTGTAGATATTTTTATCTTGAGAATTATGCGGCTTGTCTAATCCCGCTCTCTCTCCTCTAACTCATACCGTCACCACCACGCTCTCTCTCTAATTGCTAACCCACGATCGTCCTCTAATTCATCCAACAAGATTCATCCTAGGTAATTAACGATCGACACTCATATTAGAAGGCTTCTATTTGTATCACATCTAGATTCTAATCTGTTCATTTGGTTTCCTAGGTTGTTTCGAACGATTCCTCAATCGATCCTAGGTCAGTATGTTATTTTTATCTTTTGATTGATGGGATTCATATCAAAGTATGTTATGATGCTTGATGCGTGCCTTTATTGCTCCAATTTTTCATTTTTTGACTTGGATTGTTAAGGTTATCGAATGATGATTGACCCCAAAAAGTCAAAATCATTCATGAGACTAGGATTAGTTCGATTGGTTAGCGATTAGTGTGTTTCTAGTGTTGAGTGATTAAATGTTCACTGTCAGATGAGGAAACTGATCCGTTAAGTAGTTAGCGATTGCTATTTTGGATGCGTTAAGTCTATTGATAGCATGTTTTGTTATGAATGAGTCTGGATATAGATAGGTTTGATTGCAATAAGCGTTTGTCTCGCTCTTTGAATATATACTTCATGTGATGAATGTTTATGTGACTTTTCGGGTTTATGTTCAAAGTTGCGGTTTGTTTGTTCTATGTCGAGAGTTGTCTATCTGTCCTTGGGTGATATTGTTCTTGGTTGCGTTATTCAGTATCTTCACATGTTTGCTCTCTTATGCATTACTTGGGTATAATGTTTGAAGTATGGCAATAAGTGATGTGGTAACTTAAAACGTAGTTATTGATTCTATTGAGTAGTGGTTAGTCATTTCAAGAGTTGTTGGTAAATGACTGATCTGAAGATATTGCTCTCAATATGATCAAGGTTGCACTTTTGATGATCTGTTCTTTGTTGCGGTTTGTCTATCTGCTCATGAATGCGGTTTGTCTATATGTTCATGGATGCGGTTTGTCTATATGTTCATGGATGCGGTTTGTCTATATGCTCATGGATGCGGTTTGTCTATATGCTCATGGATGCGGTTTGTCTATATGTTCATGGATGCGGTTTGTCTATATGTTCATGGTTGCGGTTTGTCTATCTGCACATGGTTGCGGTTTGTCTATCTGCACATGGTTGCGGTTTGTCCTGATCTGTGAATGTTGCTGTTTGTATACATGTGTGTTTTGCAGTTGATACTTTATGATGTGTTCTATGTATGCTGCAAATTGGGTTACTCACAATTGATTGCTACTTGTTTTACTGAAATCTTTTGTGATATCCATGTGCGGAGGATTGACTCCCGTCTAACTCAGCAGTGGTATGCTGGTCTTTCTGTGAATGTGTATGTGCAGATCTAATGACAGATACTGAGATCAATACTTCCTCTGAACCAACCCCCGCGGTCTCAACTCCTGCTCTTACAGATGAACAAATTCTTCCAAAGAACAAATGGGTCCCTATTGGAAGGAGCAACTGTTATATTGATGTGGAAAGGCCTCAACCCAATCCTATTTTCAAGATATCAGTTGATATCTTAAAAGAAACCACATTCTTCAGAGCATTCACAACATGTGCAACCATTCCGTCTATATATATTCAGCAGTTCTGGAATACAATCCAACTCAACAAAGATACTGGGAATTACCGTTGCCAGTTAGATGAACAATGGTATGAGCTGACCAAAGACACCCTCAGAATGGCTCTTCAGATCTCACCTGTTGTCATAGATAAACCCTTTGCTCAACCACCCTCATCCGAGGCTCTCATCCACTTCGTAACTGATCTGGGCTATCCCTCAACCATCTACAAGCTGTCATCAGTAGTCACCAGTGAAATGTATCAACCATGGAGAACAATTGCCACCATCATCAACTTATGTCTTACTGGGAAGACTTCTGGTTTTGAAAGGCCTAGGGCTCCAGTGCTTCAAATAATGTGGGGAATTGTAAAACGTTCTAACATAGATTTCGCTGAAAGGATCTGGGAAGAGTTTACTCACTCCATTCACACCTTCCTAGAAGACAAAGCGAGACTGGAATCAAATCTGACCAGCAAGAAGTCAGTCAGAAAGCTGATAATCCCTAACATCAGATTCACTAAAATGATAATCCACCACCTCTACTCTCTTCACAAGTTTCATCCTAGAACTGACTCTCCTCTCCATCTGTCCTCCAATGAATTCGTTCTGGGAAATCTCAAGTGGGCTGCTAAAGGGTCCAAACAAGAAGTCTTTGGAATGCTCATTCCTGAGTTTCTTATATCAGATGATATTCGACAAGCTTCCTATTATGAGGATTATCAGAGTAAAATAGAGGAATATCAAAAGACTCTTTCGGATAAGCTAAGTGGTGATACTGAATTCCCAGATCCAGAAACCCAGGAACCCATCAAACAAAGAGCATCAAATTCAAAGAAAAGGAAGGATGTACCGACTGAAGTCGAGGTGCCTAAGAAAACTAAGAGACCCAAAAGGAAAGCTATGACCAAGAAGCTGGGATCTAAGAAAGCCAAGTCAAAAGGTCAAGGTGATGATGAAGATATGGTGATACCTGAACTAGATCTAAGAGATGAAGAAGATCCTGATCTACAAAAAGCCTTGGAGCTCAGTGCTAAAGAACATGCTGAATCAACAAGGCATGCTTCAAAAGGTGTTGTCCTTAGAGAATCTGATGCAGGAAATAGTGTACCTTTGCCTGCGGTTGAGGGCAAGGGAAAAGGAATAGTCACAGCAGAACAAGCTGCTCATACTCTTCTTACCATTTCATCTCCTGCACCCAAGACAACAACAAAGTTCATACTTAGAAAACGAGGACCAGAATCATCCAAAGCACTTGACTTATCTGAGGGCGCACAGAAGGGATCACCAAGTTTAGAAGTTGAACTAGACTCCAGTGACACCGAATCCGATGATAATTTGACCAGGCAAAAGAATAATAAGATGGAGGTCCCACATTCTCAATTGGGAGATCCACAATCTCAGGAAGATATCCCACAAGTTCAAACTAATGATAAAGACACTGTTGATGAAACCCAAGTCCCGCATACTGACACCAAAACAGATCCTCCACAGGAAGTGCAACATGAAGAGTTCATAGCTACAGCATACCCTGATGTGCATGAGAATTTGAAAATAAAAGATGATGAGCAAACTCACCTAAATGAACCAACGGAGTCTACAGGCACCTTGTCGTCCCTCAAAAACCTGGAACCAGACTTCAACTATGGTGATCAATTTCTCATGGATAAAGCCAACGATCTCGTTACAGAGACTGGAAAAACACAGGATGATAAAGAAGTTGAGTCAATGGTGTCGGTGCACATTGAACAAGACTCGTCGGGCATTAGACTCATGACAGCTCCAGTCCCTACACCAGCACCTGTCATAGAAATTCCCTCACCCGAAGTAACCGCAACCACAACCGTACTTCCAGAACCACCATCAGACGTAGCATCACAGCTAACTACAGCCTCAAAGCTCCTTGTCGACATGACACAAAAGATGAAAAGTTATGAGCAGAGATTGCTGAAGTTGGAAAAGCTTGATATTGAACAAAAGGTCATAGTTGCTGTTGATGCTCATGTAGAAGAGGCGGTCAAATGTGCAATGGAAGCTCCTATGAAAACACGATTCAGAGATCTTCCTACAGCTGATATGAAAACAATTCTCTACGACAGAATGTTTGAATGTGGTCAGTTTCAAGGCCATGAAGATCATCAAAGGCTATACGAAGCCTTGGAAAAATCGATGGATCGTGATAATCAGGATTACCTCATGGCTGAACTGAAAGAACAACTGAAGAGGAAGAAAAGGAGACAAGATAAACCCCGTACACCTCCTGGCTCTCCACCTCATCCTCCTCCACCTCCTCCACCAGATGGTAGCTCTGGAGCAGCAGGGTTTTCAGGAGCTTCAGGGTCCACCCAAGCTCAATCTCATCATCACCCTACTGCATCTTCTGGTGGAAAAGACCAAGCCACTACCTTGTCTGGCCCAAGCACATCTAAGAGAGTTTCAAAGGCTGGATCTCTTGCGTGGACAACTGTTGATACCCAATTTAAGCCCTCATTCTCACCAGTTCCTGAGGACTTTGTCATGAATGAGGAATCGGTTGTAGAAGATCTGACCTCTCAAACTGATGAAGAAGAAGACACAGCTAACACCAATATCCCAAAAGTTGACCCTAATCAAAAATGGTGGTTGGAATTCTTACGCACAGATACACCTGATGACTCAGACTCCACTAGAAAGCGCCCCACCAGGGAAGACATGGAAACTTGGTTGAAACCCGTACCTGAGGAAGATCGAGAACCAATTCCTGAACCAGATTGGTCTATCCCATCATCAGACACAAGTGTTCCTGAAAACAATTGGGCAGCTGCTATTGCATCGCAACACGACCTACCTCCTGAGAACTCATTGCTGGCAAAAACTAATGACATGGGGGCATTTATTACTTGGTTCTGTAAGAAGAAAGGCATCACAAATCTCACTCCTCACGATCTGGAAGGTCCAGCTTATGAAATAGTCAAAGTGTTTCATCCTGATGTGCATCATCTTCAATACCAAATGGAAGAATGTCACAGACTCTTTACTGATCAAGTTGATGACCGAATCCTTTCCTACAACGTCAACCGACCTCTTCCCTTTGATGGTCCACCAGGTCAGGTTAACATTCAAGCTGATCTCTTCTTCAACAACGATCTGGATTATCTCCGTTTCAGGAATAATGGTGGCAGACAGGCATTATCCATTACCAAGATGAAGGCGGCTCACTACCCTGATATTGGGCTAGAACAAATGGTGCCTGATCAGTTATGGTCAAATGAAGAACACAAGTTTGAAATAACTGCATCTTATGGGATCACACATTGGTGGTTCCACAAGAAACGATTCTACATTGAACGGCACGCAGGAGAGGGTAGTCGTCAGGGTATACGCTCACATCTAAGAATCTTGAGTGTTATCAAAGTTGAAATTCACCCAATGTATGGGTATGAGTATCTAAAAAGGATAGTGCTTCGTCGTGCTGATCAGAAGGAGTATATTATTGCTGAAAGCGACTTCAAATATCTACCTCCAAGTGACTTCGAGGATCTCTTCCTTCTGAATCTTCAAGGGCACCTGGATCATCTTCCTCCTCGTGACAAGAAGGCTCTTTCTGCTGCTGTCAACTTATGGATCCGGGGTCTTGTCATCAGGCAAAGGGTAAGTGATTTTCAACTAGGGATTGAGAGCTACCAGACCAAACTCAATCTCACCAAGCCGAATTGGGAACGTAAGGGTCTCGAGTACATTCGCGACTTCAAAGTGATCGAATCTCCAAGAGCCGTCAAGTTCACTGACCAGCATGGAACTCCTATGATGATGCAACTCAGTGAGATTCATAAATTCAGCGATGGAACTCTGAGAATGATCGATGAAGCACTGGATTTCAGGGTTAAAGACGTCAAGATCAATCCTCACAACCCACAATTGAACACTCAATTCTGGACTGATCTGGATGTACAGAGGAGTAAAGAGTTTATGAGAGCCATAGAGCGAAGGCTGAAAACAAGAAGGATCTTTCGCAACTTGGAAAGCTTCGTTGGTGGTAGAGTTCGTGAAGGAGATTACAGACTGTTGGAAAGAATGACATGAGCTAATTCTCTCTATAAGTGTTCTTTGTAGTGTTGTTCTCTTTTTGGACACATGTAATTATATGATGTACTTTCTACTGATCTTGTAATACTCTATGTGTGATCTGTGTATATTAACAAGTGAATCTCCCTCTTTGCTTAAGGGGGAGCATAGTATGCTCCGAAATCAGAATACATTTAAACCAGACCACATTTTCTCCCAAAATTTCTAAACTTATTTAAATCAATTGGGATCACAAATCTCAAATGGTTTGAAATTTTTGATCGGGGGAGAGAATGTGATTTAAATATGAAATCTGATAAAATGTGATGATTTAGAAATTAAAGTAAGCTCTCCCGTATGTGCTAAACTGCTTTGTCTATCAATGCACATATTGAGGGGGAGCAAAATGTTTTGGATGTAAAAGCAAGCTCTCCCATATGTGCTAAACTCTTTCGTATATCGATGCACATATTGAGGGGGAGCAAATGGTTTTTAACAAAACATAAAGGATTGGGCATCTCATGCGAGTGTGGCTCAGACATAACAAATGAATTGACGAAACTTGAACTGTCATCAATCGAAAGGATGCGTCCTGGCCGGGTAATAATTTCAAGCTGGTCTAACCAGTGATGTAAGCGTGTCTCGAAAAGGATGTGTCTGAGTAGAGTGTACCGTTTCGAGAAACTTTCTGTGGACTTGACCATGCCGGGTAATAATTTCAAGCTAGTCTAACTAGTGATGTAAGCGTGTCTCGAATCGGTCATGTTCACTGAAAGTTGATCAATTCAAAAAGTGCGAGCTTCACCTGACATGTGCAAATTTATAAAACAATCAACCGAGCACATGTTGAGGGGGAGCATTTGAAAAATATAAAACTCTCAAGTGTTTGCAAAAACGTGTTTCAGAATCATGAACACTTTGAGAGATTTTTCAAAGATTTGGTTTGGCAATCGTGGATGAATACCAAAGACCGACCATTTTAGTTAATGCATGGAGTTATAAGGATGGTTAGGTTAGGCTCAAGTTCCCACGATCCCGCCAGAGCCGGAGGGATCTACCCAGGGACAATCCACTAGTTAGTGTAGAAGTCCTTAGGTATGATTAAAAAGGAGTAAAGTGGATAAGGGAAAAGTGCCGACTGAGATGAAGCTAGTACTGGAACAAACCCAACAAGGTACTAGTAATGAAGTCTCGGTAAGTACTGAAGGGGTTGAAGAATGAAAAAGAATTGTAAAGATAAAGGGTGAAAAGAAAGAAGCCCTCCTTACAACTTAGGCAGAAACTGGGTCAATTCATATGCTGTCAGAATCACTTAGTTGATTGCTGGCATTGAAGACAAAGTATCATGGACCCAGTGATACGCTGCACAACCCTCCCTAGCCACTCAAGGTCCCTCAAAGGACTCTTGCTTCAATTGTCACGGAGTTCAATACATTTCTATCGTCTCGCTTACTCTGAGTTAGATGATATTGAAAAGGTGGCAGTCCTCTCCAGCCTTCGCTCACTAAATCAAAACGCACTATCGAGTCTAGAGCCACGAGATACATAAAAAGATCTCATAGGAACACGAATTATTTCTACACTGGTTGGTCAACATTAAGGACACCAGTTGTAAACTCATGAGTCCTACGCAGATCTTAGCAATCTGCCAGAACATTTATGAGAGAATTTACAAATGTAATTCTCAATGATTGAATGGAAATTCCTGCCAGGGTCAACGTCAAATAGCCCTGAAAGCAGGTCACTTCGGTAATTCCCTGTGGATTACGCTTAGTGATCACGACGATTCCAAACGGTCTACAGTCGTGGAGTGATCTCCAGCGACTCACCTAATCGTTGATTTACTACGGTAAAATCTTAAAAAACCCTCTATGGGTTTTCGATTTAGGACCGGTCTTGGTGAGGATTAGAGAGAGTTTTCACACTATGCTGTTAACAATCTCGAAGTCCGAACCTGTAAGTACCGGACGTTTTATTGCTAACTGTCGTATGCAGGAACTTCTGGCGGTTGTAGCTGTTGGATGCTGTAGCTGGTTGCAGTTGTAGCTGGTTGCAGAAAAGATGCCAATCCACTACCACATGTTCACACTACATCATCACTGTAATCCAACAAAGTCATGATCAACCAAAAGACCTTCAACACTGCTTCTGCTAACACTGATGCTGAAGATCATGACCCAGAATAGTGTGAGCATGTCGGCTCTAAGTATATCTCATCACATGGAGACTTACAACTGAAGGATGACTTGGAGACTCAAGTGGGATGATACTTTCAAAGAATACTCAAAGTTCATCCAAGAAAAAAGAGAAGTCATCTGAAGATCGCGGCTGTGTGCACAACGATCTATGAAATAAAAGAATCAATGGTTACGAGCTATGAAGTCAAGATCCAAGGATGAAGTGCTAGAATTCAGAACATAACTTCTGGGGTGACCTCCCTTAGGGGGAGATTGTTAGGAATATGAATATTCAGCTGAAGACTCGGTCACCCCGAGTACTTATTAGCACATCATAGCTCTTAGGATTATTAGTATTATTATTAATAGTTTAGTCATTATTAGTATTGTGGAGTGGGTCGGGTCTTTACCCACTGTCAGCTCGCTCCACAGTCCGCTAGGGGCACAATATGTATGTAGTATAAATACCCCTTCCCACACTTGGGAAGGGTTGGACCTTTCAAACTAATAGATCACAAGTTACTTTCTCTCACAAAAGGCTCCCATTTTCTCTCTCTAACTTCTCATCTATTCGATCCATATCTTGCCTCAAACTAGTGTTTATGTGATAGTGAATATCCTACAGGTTGACACCCCGTCCGGGTTGGTCGCGCCAACTGGGTAAACGGACGCATATCATTCGGATTATTTTCGAGTGTCTGACAAACACTTATTTGGGGCATTGTTATTATTGTGCTTAATTGCATACGAGTACGTCGAGCTTCGGGGTCATGAGCTTAGGCACTGTATTATTGTCTTTGGCTGTGACATTATATTTGTTGTACTGTCTTGCTATTTAAATCTTGTGATCCGCCTTACTGTTTATTTAAACCTATGACTCTCACCAACATTATTTGTTGACCCTTTTAGCGTGTATTCTCAGGTAACTAGGTGATGTTGATACACCTTTTGTATGGAAGCACTTCGAGTCACATTTTGGATTCACATCATGATGGAGATTTTCTTACATTATTTAGCGTTTGATCATGTATTTAAATCTTACATTTTGATGGTGAACTCTGATAACTATGTTTTGTAAAACTTTACTTTAAATCAAACGCTTGTTTTTAAAACGACTCACTTAGAGGTCGTTCTTTATTGCCTTGTACTTTGTGACCGAGAACATCACGCCCCCGGAATTCCATTCCGCTGCAAACACAGATTTTGGGGGTGTGACAGCTCCTGCTAATGCCTCCGTTATTGTTCGTAACGCCTACACTCGTAGGGTTAATGAGCAACAAGAGGTGGCTTGTCTCATGCTTGCAAGCATGACCCCTGATCTTCAAAAGAACTTAGAGGACCTTGCTGCATTTGACATGCTGAGAGAACTGAAAACCATGTTCGAACAGCAAGCTGAGCAAGAACTGTTTGACACTGTCAAAGCTTTTCATGCTTGCAAGAAGGAGGAGGGCCAATCGGTCAGTAGCTATGTCATGAAAATGAAAGGATATGAGGAAAAAATGGAGCGTCTGGGATACCCCATGCCTCAGATCCTTGGAGTGAGCTTGATTCTTACCTCAATGTCAAAGGATTATGATCAATTTGTGCAGAACTACGACATGCACAGCATGGGCAAGACTATTCCCGAACTGCACAACATGCTTAAACTTGCAGAAAAGGGCATGCCCAAGAAGGCTCCAATGGTCCTAGCTATCAAGCAAGGCAGAATCCAGAAAAATAACAAGCCGAAGGCACATGGCAAGGGACAAGGTAAGGGCAAGGGTAAGCGTGCTTACGCCCGCAAACCAAAAGTTCCCCCACCTGCCAAGAAGGAGCACCCGGCTAAGGACACCCCCTGCCACCATTGTGGAGTGAAGGGGCACTGGAGGCGGAACTGTCCGGCCTACCTAGAAGAGTTAAAGAAGAACAAAGCTAGTGGAGCTAGCACATCAGGTATCTTCACTATAGAACTCTATACTTTTCCTAACAAATCCTGGGTATATGATACAGGTTGTGGTACTCACATTTGTAATAATGTGCAGGGTCTTAGGGGAAGCAGGAAGTTGAAACAAGGAGCTTTGAACCTGTACGTGGGTAATGGCAACCGTGCAGCGGTCGAAGCGATAGGGAGCTTTGATCTCATCCTCCCTAATTATTTAGTTATTGTTTTGAATAATTGCCATTTTGCACCTACTATCACTAGAGGTGTTTTTTCACTTTCACGTTTGAAGAATGATGGTTACATTCATACTTTTACGGATTTTGGCATTTTAGTTTCTAAGGATAATGTTTTTTATTTTAATGCTATTCCTCGTGATGGTATTTTTGAAATTGATATGCATGATTCTATTTCAAACGATAGTTCTATATATAATGTTAGCAAAAAGAAATCCAAACGTAACTTGGATTTCACCTTTCTATGGCATTTCCGTCTTTGCCACATAAACAAGAAACGCATTACGAAGCTGCAACACGATGGGCTTTTAGATTCAACCGACCATGAGTCGTTTGATAAATGCATTTCTTGCATATCTAGTAAAATGGCACGAAAGCCTTTCTCCCATGTTGGAGAAAGAGCTAAAGATCTATTTGGACTCATACATACTGACGTATGTGGCCCATTTAGAACAACGTGTAGGGAAGGAGCTAACTACTTCATTACTTTCACTGATGATTTCAGTAGATATGGTTATGTTTACTTGATTAAACATAAACATGAAGTCTTTGAAACGTTCAAAGTCTTTCAAAATGAAGTAGAAAATCAACTTGGCAAGACCATAAAGGCTTTTCGATCTGATCGAGGAGGTGAATATATGAGTCAAGAGTTTTTAGATCATCTAAAAAGGTGTGGGATCTTCTCACAATTCACTCCTCCATACACATCACAACATAATGGTGTATCTGAAAGGAGAAATCGAACCTTGCTAGACATGGTTCGATCTATGATGAGTCTAACAACATTGCCAATGTCCTTTTGGGGTTATGCTCTAGAGTCTGCTGCACGCATTCTCAACATGGTTCCAATCAAGAAGGTTGATAAGACACCATACGAAATATGGCATGGGAAGGTCCCTAATTTGTCTTACTTGAAAGTCTGGGGTTGTGAGGCTCTCGTGAAATGAGACACACCTAACAAACTTGAGCCCAGAGCTATCAAATGTATCTTTGTAGGATACCCAAAGGAAACAATGGGTTACTTCTTCGACTACCCACCCGAGAACAAAATATTTGTTGCTCGGTATGCCGAGTTTCTTGAGAACAGTCTCATTTCACAGGAAGCAAGTGGGAGCAAAGTAGACCTTGATGAAATTCAAAAGGAAGATGCACAACCTTCTAGTAACACTAGTGAACATCAAAATAAGACTGAATATGAAAATGTTGAACCTCATCAAGATGTTGCTCCCATTCGTAGATCCGCAAGGATACCTCAAGCACCTGAGCGATATGGTTTTTATGTCGATTCTGAGGAACATGAGTTAGGGGATCATGGTGAACCCGCTAACTATCGAGATGCATTATTGATGAGGCGAAAAGTGTACCGCTTTTAAGGGGTCATTTAAGCCCGAAATCGTATTTATTTGATCAAATATTGCCCTAAATCGTTCCTTTTGTCATTTTAGGTACTTTTGAGGAGAAATCTGGAAAAGGAGGCATTTTGGACGTTTTTGGAGCATTAAAGTGAAGAAAACGACAAAGTCTCAAGAATCGGCTGAAAGTTACTCTTGACGGCGTCAGACTTTACTCTGGACGGCGTCATGCCTTGGCAAGAAAAGTTGGATGTGAAATTTACTCATGACGGGCCAGTGAGTTAGCATGAGAATTCTGACGGCGTCACGCTTTAACTAAATCAAGGGCGTCACGGCTTAAATCATAAGGGGACGGCGTCACGTTCATGATCCGACGGCGTCAAGCCTTGGTAGGCCAGAATGGATTTTTGAAGAGCTAAAGAGGGACGGCGTCAAGAAGGTCACCCGGGAACCCTAAAAGCGGCGAGGTGACGGCGTCACAATGCATAAGGTGACGCCGTCAGATCCAAAAATCTATATATAGTTTTCTAATTTTTTTGTCATTAAAGGAGAGCTTAGTGTGTGGAATTTTGGGATAAAACCCTAAGACGATTTTAGCCACTTTTTCAGGGCTTTTTGCCTTGAGATCTTCCATGTTTCATTGAAAGATAAGTTATCAATTAATCATTCAATATGTCTATGTGTTGTTTGATTCTATCTTATTCTTGTCTTTTGTTTAACATGTTAGGCTAAATTTATCTTGTGTTTGCTTAGATCTAATGAAACTTAGCTATTGATTATTGGTTGTTAGTGTGTTGTTAGTTGTATTGGATGATTGTTTATCTATGTTAGGCTTAAGAAAACTGGCTAACTTCCTATTCGGTAACTTGCTTGAACGTCTTAAGAAACATGAACCAAATGCGTACTAAAGGTTTTTATGGTTGTATTTAATGCACAAGCGAATTCTAGTGATCCCATGTTAGGAGCTTCCTAGCCGGCTCGACATAGGAGTGAAGTAGGAGCTTGTAGAGTTGGGGAAGTAAGTACGCCACCCCACGAATGGTATTAAGGAATACACCCGTCATCCACGCGACTAATACACACTAATTAACCGGTAAAAGATAGTTAGGGAGTAAGGAAATCTAAGTAAACACATTTCTCTACACATAAGTTTCTCACCACATTTCATTTTTGTTATTTTATTTTATTGCATTTGTAGTAATTTTGGGTTAGTTGACTAGCAACTAATTCTGCCCACTCCTTCAAACCCGAGATTTTACTTGCTTTCATAAAATTATAAAAACATAAAAAGAATCTTCCTCAACCCTTAGACCTAATTAGAGTAGCCTTTCATACCTAACGAACACTATTCCCTGTGGAGAACGATCAATCCCCCGTACTTACCACTACACTATACTACATCGGTCAGGTACACTGCCTGGTGGGGTTGTAAGCCTCTTGAGATCCCTCGAGAGGTAAAACCTGTTGTAAGGTTACAAAACCACGCAATCAAGTTTTTGGCGCCGCTGCCGGGGAATAGTTATTGTTTAGGTTGAATTTTTATTTCTGTTAGGTCTACTCACTAGATTCCTTTCTAGTGAGATTTTTATTTTATTTTTCTAAGTTTTCTTTAGTCTATCTATTTTTCTTTGTGTGTTTGTTCGTAATTTCCATTGACTTTTCCGTTCACCATTATGGAGAACGCGAATCCACCATACTACCAACCACGTAATTCACCCACTCCATATGACATCTTGATGTTTAAACAACATAAAGATGAACCTCTCTATGATGCATGGACTCGTTTTAAATATTTACTCCAAAAAGTCCCTCATCATAACTTCGATTTTTGGTCCCTAACTCAAATCTTTTACAATCATGTCGACCGACATGCCCAAAGGGACATTTACCATATTGCCGGCAGGGATATTAGGGAATTAAGTGCTGAGAAAGCATGGGAAGCTATTGAAGAGTGTGCCCAATATTATTATATAGTAGACAACCCAACAAACGTTAGTACAAGTCAATTGACCACAAATTTCGAGGATCATGAAACAAGTTTGTTTGGGGATGAATATGTTAGTGTTGAGATACCTAAGTGGATGTCATGTAATGCCATATTACAAAACAAACACTTAGGTGATCTTGATGTGATGGAGGATCTAGCCGAACATGATCACATTGATCAAAAAGACCTAGGTTTTATGATCGATGACGATGAATCTCAAGAAACACATGATGAATCTTTTGGGCAATTTGAATATAGTAGTCAGAATATTAAGGATGATCCTTATGATTCGGATATAGAAGTTGAGATGCCTAGAGAAGCACTTGAGATATTAGGGAAAATGTTAGGTTTAAATTCTACTAAAACACATGATGAGGATATAGGTGATCTTGACACAAGGAATGATGAGGTAAGTAACATAAGCCCACCAAGTACCCCACAAGTCCTACCATCAATTGAGGCACACACACCGCCCGTGACTTACCCGGAAGAAGTTGAGGAGACTATAGGAACCCCAATAGAGGTAGAGCCCTTGTACCAAACACAACTAGAAGAAGTATGTTTGAATACTTGTGATCACAACCTTACTCTTAGTTCTATGGAAGTTCCTAGTTTTGATGAACCGGAGCCTCAGCCAAAACCGTTACCTAATCTTCCATCCTTAGATGTGAATTTAGGAATTGAAAAAGGTCCCGATCCACCCATCAAACCATGTAGTCCGGGTAATGTTAAGATTAAGGTAGTAGACTCTAGGCCATGTGGAGTGGAAGCTAATATAGGAGTGAACCGTGACCTTACATACATACATCACCCATTTATGATTGATCACAAGAAACATTATGGGTTTAAACCGGGTTTATTAGGTCAAAGTGGATTCTTAACTTGGAGTCTCTCGAAGTTGATAGAAGATGATCCCTTTCTAGGAGAAAACTTCAATTCACCCATTGACCCAATTGAACTAAGTAAGGTTATGATGATTGGATCCCACATCTTTGAGCATATAATTCATCCACCACTCTTTCCTCACGTGGCATACTTCCACCAAGATGGTGTGTATCGCTACTTTCACCCACACTTAATCCTAAGTGTAGGGAAAACCTCCCCTATTTCCGTTGAATAAGGGTAGAGTCAGGCTCGTGACTCGAACAAAAACAAGCGCTCTTGGGAGGCAACCCAAGCTTTATAAGTTTTATTTGCTTTATGTGTTTATTTGTTTGTTTGTTTTTATTTGTTTTCGTATGTATGTTTAATTTTTATTATTATTGATTCATGTTCAAAAGTAATTTGTGAAAATGCTTTATCTTGTTTTTAACTTCGTCTTAACTACATATAAAGGTATTTTGCAAAAGATAAGTGTAAGGGAAATCTAAATCGGTTTACTAGAACACAAATTAACATGAATCGTAATAATAATAAATTAGCATACATATTAGTGTTTGTTTGAGTCAAATGCTTGTATCGAGTCATAATGATGTTTTGCAGGATTTCCAGGAAGTAAGGTAAAGGTTTTTTCAGAAATTTTCCGGAAACTTAAAATGAAAATTTTTGTCAGGTCATTTCTGACGGCGTCAGGGTTTATAACCTGACGGCGTCAGATTTAATTTTCAAAAATTTTTGAAAGTTTTGTTTTTAAAAAAGTTTTTATTAAAATCTCCAACTTATAATCTCCAGGAATCTGCAAAATTATCATTCCACAAGCATTATATCCTTATATATAGATTTTTCCCGCCGATGTTATGCAGGATTTCGTGTTTGTTTTCTCAGGTTTAACAGGTTATTTTGGACAAGGAAATGTCTTGGATCAAGCTTATGGCGATGCATTAGTCATGGAGCTTCAACATTACCTTGGAGGAAGATTTAACCGTGTAATTTCATTATCCACCGAACGAATCAGGGGAGTATTTGATTTCATTCTTTTACTTTATGCTTTTACATCTTGTTACTTGAACATTGGGGACAATGTTCATCTTACGTGTAAGGGGGGGGTAAAAGTACGATTTTAGAGAATGCCATTGCGCTTGATTTTTGTTTGTTTAATAGTAGATGTGTAATAAAACTGAGAGAAATACTTGATTAGGGTAACTTTAGTGCCAAATTTAAATTTTTTTACAACATATAGGAGTGAAACTTTGATCTTAATGAGCGTCTCACGGATAGGAGTTATATGACTAGCACAAAAAACCGTACCACTAAAAAATTTTCCACCCCAAATATGTGAGGTTCGCCCCTAGAATTGGTAGGAAAAGCATTTATGCTATGATGTGTGTACCGGTAGCACTTAGATTCTAGAACTTGCGTTAGGACCATTCCAAGGCCACAAGTGAGACTACATTCGTGTAGTTAGATTTACTACATGATAAGAGGCATTAGGATTAACCCATTGTTTTACACCTGTGTTTTTGTTATAATTACATTGGCTACATTGGTCAAGTAATTCTCCCACACCCTTTGCGTTGTACTCATTTTTAGTACACGATACCCCTAGTACACCCCTCAGAGCCTATCTTTTCGTTTCGACCTTTAAGCATTTTACTTAAAGGAAGAATTTGTTACACCCCACTAAAATGTACACCCAAATCGCCTTAGCCTACCTTGTATGCACTCATCTTTAGTGCATTATTGTGTCAACATTTGTTTAAACCCAAGTTAATTATCTAATTGATTACATGGTTGCTAAGTCGAGTCATATCCTTGTACATATTGTTTTGGGACGATTGGGACTCATGGGTAAAGTACTAGTGTAATGGAGTAACGGGGAAGAACATCATTTATTACCCCCATATGTGCTAAATATTTTAAAAGTACTCCAAGTGTTTCAATTATCTTAATTCGAGTCATTAGATTAGTATTTGTAAAGTTATGTAAAAATTCAAGTGTAAGGGGAATGCAATGCCCCTATGATGTATTATTTTGGATGGTAGGGCAAGAATGTATGTCAAAAAAAAAAAAAAAAAAAAAAAAAAAAAAAAAAAATCGAAAAAATCAAGAAAAATACAAAAAAATGAGAAAATGAAAAATAGAAAAAAACATACGGACTACCATCCCGTTTCATTTTATGTTTATTTTATGTTTTTGTTATTTTATTTTTAGCTTAGATTGAGTCGAGTCTTGGCTTAGCAACATTGTATAGTACATGTAATTAATCAAGATCTTTAACTCGCCACCAGTAAAATATCCCGTATCCAACAAAACCGTGTTTTCCTTTTCCCTACACCTAACGTTATAACCCATTTAAAAGCCCTCTTTGATAGTTTATCTTAGGTGCTTACGCCTAGTGGAGGAGGTTTTCGATCCTTTCCCAAGCCTATGGTAATCTATTTGCTATGACAGGTAGTGAGAGATATTTTCCGTTTTCATTTATGAGATTTATTTTGATGACACTTGAGAGATGTGAGTATCTAAACACTACTTGTGAGGTGCTAGTATGTAATCTCCGTGCTTATTATGATTGAAGTGGAACGATTATTTGTTGTAATTACTTTTATGTTAGCATTAAATGACCCCTAACTTGTATTTTGATTAGAATAAAAGCGCATTTGCTTGAGGACAAGCAAATCTCAAGTGTAAGGGTATTTGATGAGGCGAAAAGTGTACCGCTTTTAAGGGGTCATTTAAGCCCCAAATCGTATTTATTTGATCAAATATTGCCCTAAATCGTTCCTTTTGTCATTTTAGGTACTTTTGAGGAGAAATCTGGAAAAGGAGGCATTTTGGACGTTTTTGGAGCATTAAAGTGAAGAAAATGACAAAGTCTCAAGAATCGGCTGAAAGTTACTCTTGACGGCGTCAGACTTTACTCTGGACGGCGTCATGCCTTGGCAAGAAAAGTTGGATGTGAAATTTACTCATGACGGGCCAGTGAGTTAGCATGAGAATTCTGACGGCGTCACGCTTTAACTAAATCAAGGGCGTCACGGCTTAAATCATAAGGGGACGGCGTCACGTTCATGATCCGACGGCGTCAAGCCTTGGTAGGCCAGAATGGATTTTTGAAGAGCTAAAGAGGGACGGCGTCAAGAAGGTCACCCGGGAACCCTAAAAGCGGCGAGGTGACGGCGTCACAATGCATAAGGTGACGCCGTCAGATCCAAAAATCTATATATAGTTTTCTAATTTTTTGTCATTAAAGGAGAGCTTAGTGTGTGGAATTTTGGGATAAAACCCTAAGACGATTTTAGCCACTTTTTCAGGGCTTTTTGCCTTGAGATCTTCCATGTTTCATTGAAAGATAAGTTATCAATTAATCATTCAATATGTCTATGTGTTGTTTGATTCTATCTTATTCTTGTCTTTTGTTTAACATGTTAGGCTAAATTTATCTTGTGTTTGCTTAGATCTAATGAAACTTAGCTATTGATTATTGGTTGTTAGTGTGTTGTTAGTTGTATTGGATGATTGTTTATCTATGTTAGGCTTAAGAAAACTGGCTAACTTCCTATTCGGTAACTTGCTTGAACGTCTTAAGAAACATGAACCAAATGCGTACTAAAGGTTTTTATGGTTGTATTTAATGCACAAGCGAATTCTAGTGATCCCATGTTAGGAGCTTCCTAGCCGGCTCGACATAGGAGTGAAGTAGGAGCTTGTAGAGTTGGGGAAGTAAGTACGCCACCCCACGAATGGTATTAAGGAATACACCCGTCATCCACGCGACTAATACACACTAATTAACCGGTAAAAGATAGTTAGGGAGTAAGGAAATCTAAGTAAACACATTTCTCTACACATAAGTTTCTCACCACATTTCATTTTTGTTATTTTATTTTATTGCATTTGTAGTAATTTTGGGTTAGTTGACTAGCAACTAATTCCGCCCACTCCTTCAAACCCGAGATTTTACTTGCTTTCATAAAATTATAAAAACATAAAAAGAATCTTCCTCAACCCTTAGACCTAATTAGAGTAGCCTTTCATACCTAACGAACACTATTCCCTGTGGAGAACGATCAATCCCCCGTACTTACCACTACACTATACTACATCGGTCAGGTACACTGCCTGGTGGGGTTGTAAGCCTCTTGAGATCCCTCGAGAGGTAAAACCTGTTGTAAGGTTACAAAACCACGCAATCAATTATCGAGTCTTGAACACGATAAATGGATCGAAGCTATGAATGCGGAGATGCAATCCATGAAAGACAATGATGTCTGGGTCGAAGTAGACCTACCTCCTAACGCTAAAACCGTTGGGAGTAAATGGCTGTTCAAGAAGAAGACCGACATGGATGGAAATGTATACACCTATAAAGCTTGTCTAGTAGCAAAAGGTTACACTCAAACCTACGGGATTGACTATGAAGAGACCTTCTCGCCTGTTGCAGACGTTAAAGCAATTAGGATTCTTATAGCCATAGCAGCGTACTATGAATATGAGATTTGGCAAATGGATGTTAAGACAGCCTTCTTGAACGGCCACCTGAACGAAGACGTTTATATGGTGCAACCCAAGGGCTTCGTGTATCCTAAACATCCCACTAAAGTATGCAAGCTTCAAAGATCCATTTATGGATTAAAGCAAGCATCCAGAAGCTGGAATAAGAGATTTGATGAGGAAATCAAGAAGATTGGTTTTACTCAAAATCTCGATGAGCCATGTGTATATATAAAAACTAGTGGAAGTATTGTCGTATTCCTAGTCTTATATGTCGATGACATATTACTCATGGGAAACAACATTCCAATGCTACAAGATGTAAAATCCTGGCTTGGAAATTGTTTTGCCATGAAAGACCTAGGAGAAGCTGCGTACATACTTGGAGTCAAGATCTATCAGGATAGATCAAAGCGATTAATCAGCTTGTGTCAAAGTGCATACATTGACAAAATCTTGAAGCGATTTAAGATGCAAGATTCCAAACGTGGAAGTCTTCCAATGCAACCAAATACAGAATTGAGTAAAACTCAAGTACCCTCTACACCTGCTGAGGTGAAGAGGATGAAAGGAACCCCTTATGCTTCGGCTGTGGGATCCATAATGTATGCGGTTAGGTGCACTAGACCTGATGTAGCGTTCTCTCAGAACCTAACGAGTAGATTTCAATAGAATCCAGGAGAATGTCATTGGACTGATGTTAAGAACATATTAAAGTATCTGCGAAATACTAAAGATATGTTTCTTGTTTAAGGTGGTGATGTCAAGCGTGAGCTCAGTGTTACTTGTTACACTGACGCAGGTTGGGAGACGGATCGTGATGACACCAAATCCCAGATAGGATATGTTTTCATTATGAACGAAGGTGCTGTTGACTGGAAGAGTGCTAAACAAAGCACTATTGCAATGTCCTCTACAGAAGCTGAATACATAGCTGCTTCTGAAGCTGAAATGGAGGCGATTTGGATACAAAAATTCATTTCTGGGCTTGGCGTTGTCCCCAGCAATGAACGACCTATGGATATGTACTGTAACAATTCTGGTGCCATTATCATAGCCAATGATCTAAAGGGTGCCAAACACTTTCTTCAGAAGGTTCACTACATTCGAGAAGTTATCAAAAGTGGTGATATTCGTCTTCTCAAAGTTCACACAGACGATAACTTAGCTGATCCTTTTACGAAACCAATGCCTTGTACCAAACATGTCGAGCATGCTAGGAACATTGGGCTTCGACCTGCTAGTAGTCTCATGTAGATTTGTTTTTAGTATTTGAATAATTGGAATGTTAAACAGTTTATATTTATAATGAATTGATGTACTGGTTATGATCATTTTCATTCATATCAACTGTATCCTATATTTGCATGTTTAATCCATGAATGATTTAATTATTCTAAAATTGTCCATTGTCGGTTGACGATACGGGAGTATCATCAAATTAAGACAAATGTGAGCGTGTTGGTGATTATTTACCAAACTCACATGTTGTTTATTGTGATGAACATTGAATTGACCCAACCTACGAGTGTTCACTACATGGATCGTCGTCAATAGTGAATCTCGCAAGTGGTTATGTCCCTTATCCTTAGACTTGAGATGCAAGTAGGTCTTGCATGTGTGGAATTTCATTCCTTGATATGGTTAAACGCTGTCCTGAATAAGGTAGTTATAAAAACCATCATCAGGAGTGATATGAAGCACATGAATGACACGTATAGTCAAAACAGAATTTGTTCCTCCACATGTTATGGAGTTAGATACTATTGGGCCCCTCAATGAATTGGACAGATGTTTGTATGGCCGTACCCAAAATGAGATTAAGATGAATCTTGATCCACTTGGTAATCTTGTTCAATATCTATATCGAGAAACATAATAGTTGAATAATTAGAATGACATTTGATCCATGTCTAATGTTCAACATGGTATCTGTAACAAAAGGATAGACGACATATAAACCATTTAAATGAGACGTTTAAGAAATTACTCTCACATATTTCTAGGGGCATTGGCGTGTTGCTAGACGCTAACCTTTGCTTGTATAATTACTTGATTATTATGACGTCGCAAGTGGGAGCTGTTGGAGTATGCTCGTGTCATAATAAATAATTATATGGCTAGACATATGTGAGCCTATGGGGTCACACACATATACACTAAGGTACCACTTTATATATCGTGTTTATTGTATTTACGATATATAAATAACCTAACGTAACTCGGGATCACTATTGGGCTTCTAATGGCTAAGTAAAGTACTTAATCCATTGGACTTGGAAAACAAATGGCAAGCCCATTTAGCCCATATTGGAGGCCGGCCAAGGAGGAAATCAAGGGGGATTTCAGTTTGATTTTTGGTCAAATATATGATTGTAATCTCCTCATTATTCTCATATCAATTTACCAAATATTCTCTCCTCCTTTCTCTTTTATACACGGCACAAAATAATTCCCTTCTAGGGTTTTTGTTTTCTTGATCTCTTACTTTGAATCTTGTTTATTCAAGGTGATTCCAAGGTTACGGGGTGAAGGACTAGCATCCAAGAGGTATACGGTGAAGTGTAGTGTGGACTATCATAGAGGTGATCTACTTTGGTCATTTGGTTTCAAGGGTAGATTGGTGTGAAGAAGGTCTCCATTGAATTCTACCGATTACGCTACAAAGGTATAATCTTGTTTGTTTTACTTTGATTGATCATATGACTCTATGGATCCGTTGATAGGTGATTTATCCGCTGTGTTTGTTTATTGATAATATGTTATTTATATTCATAATCACCTATAATTGCCACATATTATGATTCTGTGGATGACATTGTTGTGTAGTCTTGTTTCTTAGATTGCCAACATACAAGCATATTACCAAGAAATTGGAGACCACCGGAGGTACTTTTTCTAGTGTAACACCCCCAATTTTGCGATACGCAGCGGAATTCAAACTGGGTGTTACTTCATGGCATAACAGTTATAATGATAGAAAACGATCTCTAGTTGAGTCATTTTAAAAGATTTACCATTCGAAGATCAGAGTTTACAAGTGAGGTCCCAGTAGTTGAAAGATTTACAAAATAAGTTTTCGAATGATATTAAAATTTATAGCCCTTTTGATGTATCCGTGCTCCTCCGTGCCATCGTCGTTCATTATAGACCTGAGATAAACATGCTAAAAATGTCAACACAAAGGTTGGTGAGTTCATAGAGTTTGTAAATAAACAGTTGATTCCAATAGTTTCAAGTGTGAAATGATAATTGTAATAAATACAAATATTGATGAAATAATTAGCGGGTTACGTTGGGTGAAATCCATAAGTAATTCGTTTGCCCTAACCGGGTCAAAGATTGGGTGAAATCCATAGTGTTTGTAATTGTATGTCAGTTGAACACAAATTTCATGTTTGGGTGAAAGTGAGCTACGTTGTTATACGCCCATAGTTTGTTTGTTTGCCCTAACCGGGTCAGAGGTGAAGTGAAATACATAGTATTTGCATGCTATTCAGTTGAACACAAGTTGTGATTGCTTGTGAATTACAATCATGTTTGAAATGGTGATATTTCAGTTGGATACATTGCCCTAAGTCTCATGACACGCAAACGTTAACAGTGTACCGTGAAACGGTGGTGAACACACCAAATTTATGGTGTGAGTTATGGCCATCGTGTAGGAGATTTCCATCTTCCTATTTCCTTCAAATATAGTGCATTGCGACTAATTCGACTAGCAACTAAGGCTATCCGTCAGGCATTAGTGGAATACGCAGTCAGCCTCCAATAGATCTATTCACTATATTCGCGTTCACTAGCAAGTGATTAATGGTTCATGATGTGAGGGGCTTTTGGAAATAGTTTAACTTAGGCAATATCAAATGGGTGTTGCAAAAAGAAAATACTTGTGTTCTATTTTGTAGCATGTGTCTCCCTAGGAGATAGAAAAACGTATAAAAGTGGGTGTATGAATTCATGGTAATTCGTAGCAGTGTAGAGTACTTGTGTAAGTGAAAGCAAGAATTATGTTTCAATAAACAAATAGAGTATGTCATCAATTGAGTACAATGTTTAAGGTAAACAAGTAAATTTGTAAGTAGTATGAGCATGTATCTCCCCCAAAGAGTTCAAAATAAGTGAAAGAAGGGGCTATGACTCCCCTTGGAATGTAGTGACGTAGATAACACAATGGTGCCAAGGAGTATGGCAGAACAGTGTAAGGAGTATAGCACAACGATACAGAATCATCATAACCTAATGAATATAAGCTTATCTCAAAATATGATACGCGGAAAGCAATCGATACGTATGAGTTTCAAAAGATAGAGTGTTTTGGTTTTCGTGGAATATTTGTATCAATGTTTGTAAAAAGTTTAGTATCCTATTCGTGTGGTGGTATGAAGTCATAGACTCAGACAAAATGCACGCCAAAGCATAAATCATATAGCATAAGTATGAAAGGTAAAATAAGCACCTAAGAATCAGTTAGCAAATAAGCGAGAGATAGGTAGACCGGTTAAGTTTTGGGAAATAACTCGGTTGTTTATATATCCATACTCTTCCAGTCCGCCGTACTGCCCGTATGAGAGTCCCCGGATATCGAATGCGGTACTCAGACTTGCCATCATTACCACAGAGGAGGACCCGAGCTGTCTATATGGGTACCTCTACCACCCCAGTATCTCTTTCACCCACATCATCCCCAGACTAGTCTCCACTACACCAGAGGCTCAGAAGAGCCGATGACTCTTACTTAGACGAGGATCCAGAGGAGGATCCTAAGGAGGAGCCAATATTAGACCCTACACCCGAGCAGACGGTACCAGCAGGACCGCGACATGGGAAAGAGGTTGTGGAGGAAGTTCCGAGTACATTTGAGATTAGGCAGAGTTCTAGAGCTGCTCAGATTGTAGGAGGTGACATGGATATGCCTCTCGGGTTAGGACTGAGAGCTGCTGGATTACAAGCCAGGGATGAGGCTCCAGATACTTGTGAGATCAATGGGGAGGTATGGAAGGATATTGAGTGTGTTCATAGCACTCCACTTCAGGCGGATAGTCCCATATATGAGCCATCTTCACCTTCATTTGTGCCGCCATCTCCATCTATACCGATTTCCCCTCCACCTGCTATCTCACCAATGGCGAAGGAGGAGGAAGATGATGTCACCAGATTTTTAGTCCAGTTAGGAGCTCAGGGAAACTTGTTAGATGTCCATTCTGACCAGTTAGAGAGATTATGGAGACGAGACGAGTAAGTTGGCAGGGAACTTGTAGGAGTTCGTCAGAGACTGGGTGATATAGGGAGAGACCAGGCTAGGGCATGGGATGTCGAGTGGACTAACTGGCATCGTATGCATGAGCTAGAGTCAGTGATGGCTAGGGTCACGAGGGCTGAGCATGAGGACCGTAGAGAGGTATTGGCGTCAAGGAGACGCATTGTGCAGCTGGAGACTAGGGTAGGTAATCTGGAGACCATTATAGCTCGGATGGCACAGGAGCTAGAGCAGCCTACGCATAGGGCGTGATGAATTTTAGTCCTAGTAGTGGAGATGTATCACCATTAAACTGAGTAGTCATCAGTTAGTGGTAGTTGTAGTCTTTAAGCTGTAATAAAAAACTTGTGTTATTTTCTCGAACATCTCGAGCTTGTAAATTTTTGTACACACGATTTGATCCTAATATATGATGAGCTTGATTGACTATTCCATTGTGTTATCGTTCTTATAATTAATCTCACCCGTATACTTTACACTTGTGCGAACTCTTCAAATCTTGATTATCTCTGTCCTTCTTATACAGAAAAATGCCTCCAAAGAAAGTAACCAGAGCCACTCATGCACAAACAACAAACCAAGGCCCCGTTAGGGCTGCTGCAGCGGCTCCGCCCGTAAATCGAGCCATGCTCGATCAACTCGTAGAAGAACGCGTGGCAGCAGCACTGGCTGCAGCAAACAACTCCACAACAGATGTTGGCAACTCGAGGCCTACAACCAACAATGCTCGTAGTTGTACATATCAAGACTTCCGGAAAGTAATGACTGGAGGTTTTGGTGGTACTGAAGGAGCAGTTGTGCTGGTCCGATGGATAGAAAGATTGGAGACGGTGTTCCAAATTTGTGGATGTTCGGAAGAGGACCGAGTTAAGTTTGCATCGTTCACTTTTCTGGATGCAGCTCTGACTTGGTGGAACAACTACTTGAAATCATATGGCTATGACGCTGCATATGCAATGTCATGGGAAAGCTTTAAAGAGATGGTTCTTAAGAAATATTGTCCTAGGAATGAGGTGAAGAAGCTGGAGGTGGAATTTTAGAATCTCAAGGTGCAAGGCACCAATATGGCAGTATATAACCAACGTTTTCAGGAACTAGCCTTGCTATGTCCTGATATGGTTCAAACTGAGACCCGATTGTTGGAGAGGTATATTGGTGGATTGCCTCAATCTATTAAGGGAAACGTCACTACCTACAATGCTACAGATCTCCACGAGACCATGGAGGTAGCTAGCAAGCTGATGGATCAGGTGATCGAAGATTCGACCGAAATGGGTGTGAACCACAAAAGGAAATGGGACGACCATCCCCGAAATAACAACCACCCGAACAAGAGGCAAGAGGTTGCAAAGGTGTATGCGGCCGGACCGATAGAGAAAAAGGTCTACGCCAGAAACTTGCCATTCTGCAATCGATGCAAGTTGCATTACAAGGGTCCATGCACGGTTAAATGCAATAAATATCAGAAAGTAGGACATATGACCCACGATTGCAGAGCAAGACCTCTGGCAACAGCACAAGTTGCACCGGCAAACAACCCAAAGGCCGAGATCACGTGCTTTGGCTGCGGTGAAAAAGGGCATTATCGAAATGGATGCCGAAAACTCAAGAACCAGGGCAACATTGGCAACAGAGGTCAACAAGGCAATCAGGGAAACCAGAGAAATCCAGGAGCTGGTATGAACTAGGTAGCTGTTGTGCCCCAAGGAAATCAGGGAACTGATGCAGGAGCCCGTGGCAGGTATGTTCCTTTTAAATAACCGCTATGCATCTATACTGTTTGATTCGGGAGCAGATAGAAGTTTTGTCTCTACTGCCTTTAGCCCATTGCTTGGTATTACCCCGACACCCTTAGGCAATGTATATAACGTAGAGCTGGCTAATGGAAAAGTAGAAAGAGTAGATACCATTGTAAGAGGTTGCACCTTAAACTTATTGAACCACTCATTCAACATTGACCTAATGCCTGTAGAACTAGGTAGTTTTGATGTTATTATCGGCATGGATTGGTTGTCAAAATACCATGCCACTATTCTTTGCGACGAAAAGATCATTCGACTACCCTACGGGAATGAGGTTCTAAACGTCGAAGGCGATAAAAGAGACCGACGAAGTACCTCGAGATTAAACGTTATCTCTTACACGAAGGTCCAGAGACAGCTTGAGAAAGGACGCCTTCTCTTTTTAGCTCAGGTTTCTAGAAAGGAAGAAAAGGAGCCGGAAGGAAAATGATTGAAAGATGTGCCAATCGTAAGAAATTTTCCAGAAGTCTTCCCTGAAGACTTACCCGGACTCCCGCCAAAATGACAGGTCGAGTTTTAGATCGACCTAGTGCCTGGTGCCACACCCGTGGTACAAGCGCCTTACCGATTAGCCCGAACAGAACTACAGGAGTTATCTGAACAGTTGTCAGAACTCTCTGAAAAAGGATTCATCAGACCAAGTTCCTCGCCCTGGGGAGCTCCAGTTCTGTTCGTCAAAAAGAAAGATGGATCTTTCCGAATGTGCATCGACTATAGGGAACTCAACAAATTAACTATCAAAAACCGATACCCACTCCCTAGAATCGATGATCTGTTCGATCAACTTCAAGGATCGTGCGTCTATTCGAAAATCGACTTAAGATTCGGTTACCACCAGCTAAGAGTTCGGGAAGAAGATATCCTGAAGACGGCATTTAGAACTCGTTATGGCTACTATGAGTTTCAGGTTATGCCTTTTGGCTTAACCAACGCACCAGCAGTATTCATGGACCTCATGAATCGGGTGTGTAAGCCGTACTTAGACAAGTTCATGATCGTCTTCATCGACGACATATTAATATACTCTAAGAGTGAAAAGGAGCACGAAGAGCATCTTAGGCTAATTTTGGAACTATTGAAGAAAGAGGAGTTATATGCCAAGTTTTCCAAGTGCGAGTTTTGGATACCAACAGTCCAATTCTTAGGTCACGTGATTGATAAACAAGGCATTCATGTAGATCCTGCGAAGATTGAGTCGATAAAGGATTGGGCGACACCTACAACTCCCACTGAAATACGCCAATTCTTAGGACTCGCAGGGTACTATAGAAGATTCATTGAGGGATTCTTGAAAATAGCGAAGCCTTTGACTAAGTTGACCCAGAAAAATGAGAAATTTGACTGGGGAGAAAGCGGAAGAAGCTTTTCAACTTCTCAAGGATAAGTTGTGTAGCGCGCCTATCTTAGCCCTACCTGAAGGCAGTGAGGACTTTGTAGTCTACTGTGTCACCTCACACAAAGGGTTAGGAGCTATTTTGATGCAGTGAGAAAAGGTGATAGCTTACGCCTCACGGCAATTGAAAACCCACGAGAAGAATTACACTACTCATGACCTAGAGCTGGGGTCAGTAGTGTTTGCCCTTAGAATCTGGAGACACTATCTTTACGGCACCAAATGCGTAGTTTATACCGACCACAAAAGTTTGCAACATATCCTTGATCAGAAGGAACTTAATATGAGGCAACGCCGATGGTTAGAATTGCCCAATGACTATGACTGTGAGATTCGATACCACCCAGGCAAAGCAAACGTGGTAGCGGATGCACTTAGCTGAAAAGAGAGACCAAAACCGTTAAGAGTACGATCGTTAGGTATGACAATTGTCTCACCACTCCCATCAAGAATTCGTGAAGCTCAGACTGAGGCTCTTAAGGAAGAAAATAGACCTAATGAGAAAATTGATGGAATGCCTGAAAGCAAAAATGGGTTCGTGAAGAAAGCAGATGGAACATTTTGTTACAAGTTGGATCCCACTCTACGGAGGTATACGAGACCTCATCATGCACGAATCCCATAAGTTGAAATATTCCATCCATACAGGAGCTGACAAGATGTATCTTGACTTGAAAAAGCTATATTGGTGGCCCAATATGAAAGCTGATATTGCGACACATGTCAGTAAATGTCTAACATGTTCAAAGGTCAAAGTTGAACACCAGAGACCGTCAGGTTTGCTCGTACAACCTGAAATTCCCGAGTGGAAGTGGGAACGTATAACAATGGACTTCATCACCAAATTACCAAGAACGTCAAGCGGTTATGACACCATCTGGTGATCGTTGATCGTCTTACCAAATCCGCCCACTTCCTACCCATCAAGGAAAACGACAACATGGACAAACTTGCGCGACTATATGTGAAGGAAATAGTTGCTCGACATGGAGTCCCACTTTCCGTCATATCCGACAGAGATAGTCGTTTTACATCAAATTTTTGGAGATCTCTACAAGATGCCTTAGGAACCGACCTTGATATGAGCACAACATATAATCCGCAGACAGATGGTCAAAGTGAAAGGACCATCCAAACATTAGAAGATATGCTGAGAGCCTGTGTGATAGACTTTGAAAACGGCTGGGATAGACATCTACCGTTGGCCGAATTTTCTTACAACAATAGTTATCACACCAGCATCAAAGCTGCACCATACGAGGCACTGTATGGCAGAAAGTGCAGATCCCCAATATGCTGGGCTGAAGTCGGAGAAAGTCAGCTCACTGGTCCTGAGTTAGTACAAGAGACTACGGAAAAGATTATACAGATTAAGAGTCGTATGCAGGCGGCTCGAGACTGTCAGAAAAGCTATGATGACAAAAGACGAAATCCACTTGAGTTTCAAGTTGGAGATCATGTCATGCTGAAAGTATCGCCATGGAAAGGCGTGATCCATTTTGGGAAACGTGGAAAGCTGAACCCCCGGTATATAGGACCTTTCAAAATTCTCACGAGAATTGGACCAGTAGCTTACCGACTTGAGTTACCACAAGAACTGAGCTCCGTACACAATGTGTTTCATGTGAGCAATCTAAAGCAAAGCCGTATCCCTATCGTCAAAGTTCGTTGGAACTCCCGAAGAGGTCCCGAATACACTTGGGAACGGGAGGACGAAATCAAGCGAAGATACCCGCATCTTTTCTCAAATCCATCGGGTAACCCTAAGTGAAAACCGAGGACGGTTTTCGTTCCTAAGACGGGGTGGATGTGACAAATGGAAAATTTTCCCTAATATTCAATTTATAACTGTCCATTATTATGACAAAATCACCAGATTAGGCATTTATATAATTATAACGGGAAAATAGACCTGCACACTGTGTCACACAGTAATCTCACCAAGAACAGTGAAATTTTCCCATCTCACATTTTACCCACTATAATGTAGTAAAAATGGGAGGTTATCACATTTTTACTCAGAACGACACCACACGCGTACCGATGTCTCAACAGTAATAAATTTAAAACTCAGAAATTAGTGTAAATTCATAAAACTCTAAATTCATTCAAGTATTATAAAAACGTCTCTAAAAACCCATTCTTCCATATTTATGTCGGTTTCGAGAAGGACCTGAGTTCAACTCAGTTCAGCGAGACGCGGGTATAAATTTACTCACTCTTTAATTAAATCAAACCTTATACACTTATAATAAAACTCTCCACTCACACATTTATCCAAAAATCATGTCTTCTTCTTTCCCCTAGGTCTTCTTTTTGTCCGCCCCTCTCCTTCCCCAAAAATAAGAAATGATCCTTCACCATCCACCATCTCTGTCACTCTCTTCTTTTCGATCTAAACACTCCCAATCATTTTCACTGGTCTTGGAATCCTCAAGTCAAACCTAGAAGACTACATAAGAAGGAGAAATAACACTCGAATAGAAGCTTTGCTTCTCCCAAATCCGAAAGTAGTTATGGAGCTACTCTCCATTTTCTTCTTTTTAAACCAATATCCCAGAGGCATTCGAATCACACCCCAACAATCATACTCAAAGTTTCTGAGATCAAGAACACTCAAGGAAGAGCAAAGGATTGAGGTGGGTTGTGGTTCGGTTAGGGATAACTGGGTTTCGGATTTAATCTTGATAGGGTTCCTGAGTCTATCACTTCTCGTTCGAATCACTGTAAGAATATACACTTAGTATCATTTTAGATTGTTTTTGTTAATTTTAGATCGAATAGGTGATGGTTTAGGTTGTCGGATTTTATTGAGCTTCGATTATTAATTATTGTCAAGAAGTTAATTATTGTTGTTGTAAAATTTTAGATGTTGTTGTTGTTGTTTTCGTGTGGCATAGGATCTAGAAATCATGGATTAGGAGTGTTGAAATTTCATCCTTAGTCGCAGAAACCAAACAAACCATTAGGAATGTTATGTCGAATTAAGCCAAAAGCATATTTGTTAATAAGGTGTTAGGTACTAGAACCGTTTGAATGACCCATCCTTTTTGGTTTAGTGATATTGATTCGGATGTAAATCATGATCATCATTAGTCGAATAGAACCACCCAAACAAGGTGTTTGGATGGTGGTCTTAGGCTGGGAAGAACCACCCTTCACAGGGGAGGTCTTGACCGAGTCCTTGTCGAATTAGACTCACCCAGGCAGCCACCATGAAGGTGAGCTAGCCGTGGGTTAAAACTCAATATAAGCGAAGAGGGATTGCTTCTTAACTCTCCCCGAGATACACCATTAGAACCTAAAGATGGGAGATAAGAACTAAGGGATGTACCCTTGGTTCGAGTCATAAATGTACCCACTTTAACCCGAGATCAAACCCCAATCGGAGTAGAACATCTCTTGCCCATTTTGAACCCACAAATGCCATCAAACACAATAGATCGTCTTGTGATGGTTTGCTTTAGGAGAATGATGTGCCAAGGGTCCTCTTTGTAATAAGAGTTGGCACACGCGGTATAAGTCATTTCCTTGTCGATACAAGGAGGAATATGAAAAACCAAATGGTTGCACAAGTCAACGAGAAACTTTATGATTGGCAGCTGAGTAGTACTCGACCCTAAGGCAAGCCAAATCATGAGATTTCTAAGACTTTAGCTTTCGAATGATAGCCTAAAGCTTCCCAGAAAAATACACCAAGTCCCTTTGGGTCGTGTAGGTGTGTATGTTGTGTTTTTCCTTTTCAGGCCAAAGGCAGCCCACTTAGGACTCATAAGCAAGCCCAATTAATAAACCCTTTGTTCTAGCCCATGTTGTATTCTGCGAGTAGTTAGTTTCGGCCCACCAGGCCCAATGTGGCTGATGGTGGCCAGTCCAGCCCAATACCGAGCCATTCCCCCTCCTCCTCTAATCCAGTTGGACCGCAGCCCAACAAATATTGATTGTACGCAAAATCTGTTAACACATATATAATAGTCGCCAAGTAAAACTTTATATAGCCGACCACACAAACATTTTGTATCGAAGCTAACATATATATATATATATATATATATATATATATATATATATATATATATATATATATATATATATATATATATATATATATATATATATATATATATATATATATATATAACTTGTGTTGCCGCAACTTGAGAATTCGCCTACTAAATAATTGGACCATTAACTCGTAATTGTCACTTACATATCATCTCACACTTATATATAAAAGTAAAACATGAATATTGGCATAAGAAAAGTATGAAATTTTATATACACACATATGTTGCTAAAATATAAAACTTGAATAAGATAGTGACCAAATCGAGTTCTTACTAAGTACAAAGTAAAACACAAAGGTAAATATACAATTTGACATTTATTTAATCGACCAATAACTATGTCATCACTAAAAACTAGAAAATAAAATTTTAACATTAATATGTGTTAAAATACACATACCTTTTACCTAATAAAACGGACCAAAAGGACCAAAAGCTAACCAAATATGCCAAATATATTGCGTTTTTGAGTTTATGCTTGTGCATGTGCGGATATGTGAGAAATAGACAAAACAAAGACAAAAAGACAAAAAAAAAAGAACACGAAATTTCGAGTCCAGTGGCACGAGACGAAATTATTGGAGCAAGTGGTGATTATTTTGAGATTTGAAGATATTAAAGATTGTTAAAAAATATATATATATCTCTTGGAGCTTATTAATGGATTTATAAAACTTAATTAGGTTCATATATATTAAAGCCCAAGTCAAGAGCTCAAAGAAGAATGTTCAAGGCAAGTTTATATCAGCCCAACTCCATAGCCAAAGTTAATATTAAATTTGAAATGCTAGCAAATGGCTCATTTGTTGCAATGAAGACAATGCCACGTGATCTTTTACCTTTTGTTGGCATATATGACAAATTGAAAGAATAAAATGGGAACACAATGTTGAATGGGTCCAGCTCAAGCGATGATATAAAATGAAGTATAGTTTAGTGGCCAGTGATTGAAGTCACCTTCTTTAATTAATTCAAGACAGCGCGTGATGCTTTTTCTGCCACCACTCTCACACGCACTAACTTTTGCTTCAGCCAATCAATGGATGACACGTGGCCTGGCATGGGAAAAGTAAACCGACTCAATGGGCTATAAATAAGAGGCTCCGGATCCAAGTTTGAGAAGCATATTTTTTATTCTCCATATTATTTTTTTTTAGTATCCATAGCAGTTTTTTTTACTTGTAACCTTTTTTTTTTAGTGCTTGTTCTTGCTTATTTAGCTTATTAAATTAACTCTTGTAGCTTATCTTTAAAGTGCTTATTTATTTAGCTTATTTGTAATCAACTTTTATATTATTAATGAAGATGAAGTTTATGTTGTCTTTTTAGCTTATTCCTTTTTATTTTCTTTACCCTCTAGCTCAATTCAAACACTAAAAGAGATGCATGAGCTTATTAAGCTCGGCTTATTTTCCAAATAAGCCTTGACATTTCTTAAGTTTGAGAGCACTTTTTTATTTATTTAGTCGTTTTTATTACTTAGATCTAATTAGTTTCAATATTTTTTTTATATAAAGTTTGCAACTTTTTTTTTTTATAGTTTTTCTTGAACAATAAGCTATTTAATAGCTTGTTCATTTAAATCTAGTCCTTAAACATACCCGATTCGCGTCTATTCTTCGGAGTGGGCAACTTAGCTTCGGGTGGACTTAGATCTAATAGTTTTAATTATAAAGTTTTAATCTTTTTACTTTTTAGACTACTTTTAGCTTATTTCATATAATAGTATTGCTTATTATTGTTTATTATTGCTAACCCTTGTTAAAATTTGTATCTTTCTTTGTTCTTATCATCTCATCCTAAGGCGAGGAGCTTAAGGGTTTTATAAGCATAAAAATCATTAAAATTTACAACTTTAATAACTATTATTAAGCTCTTTAGTTAACAAAGTTTTCAACTTTATTAACTAATTAGTAAAATTAAAGTTAATAGAGAAATAAACTTTAATAATTTATTTAGTTTATAAGATCGGGTGGTTATTCTCTCGTATAAATCATCGGGTCTTAATCTCTTACCTTTTTATCATTTTTAGTTTAAATACCTAGTTTAATATCATGTTCACTATTGTATCATTAATTGATATTAGTTTAATTATTACTTAGCAAGCATATCTTTTTATTATTTTATTTTCTAGAGCTCGTTGTTATCTTCGTAGTTTTGCTTAATTAATCTAGTTTTTTTTTTATCACTTAAAATAGTCTTTAATCTTTTAGTTTAAAACCAAACAAAAGTGAAAATACAACTTTCAAGCATTTTAATTACAAACCTCAAACGATATCCTCCATTCACACCTCGTTGGGACACGACCGGGTGACACTTGCCCAGAATCACATATATCTTACTTGTGAGTTTTGTACGTTGATCTTTTTCATAAAAAAATGACTTGCTGACTCACACGTATCGCGTATATTTGATATATATACTTTACAACCGATCAATTTTTGGCGCCGCTGCCGGGGAGGTTGTGTTGCGACAATATCGTTAAGGTTATCTATTCGTGTCTTGAAAACCCTTCCTTGTGAAGTTTTCATTCTTTTTGTGAATATATTCTTAAAAACCAAAAAAAAAAAAAAAAAAAAAAAAAAATCAACAAAACAAATCGTAAGTTAATTGTTTTCGGATTATCTTGAAATTACAACCTATACAAGTGGTTTAAGGATGGTTTGACATTAAATTGACGAACCGAAAGAGGCGGGTTTTTAATCAGCTTTCGAGCGGACCTTTGCTTCTCCGCCACTCTGCGAGTAGTTTTGAGAGAAACGTATAGCGGTTGACGAATCGATACCAAAAATATTGTTTTTCAAGAGTTTCTTTAATATAAAAATCCAAAAATATTTTCATTTTCAAATTTGGTTTTTCTTTTTAAATTTTTGTTTCTTTTCGGTGTATGAACACCCGTTCTTCTTCTTCTCACGATCTTCTTTCACCGCTCTCAAATCCCGAAAGAATTATTCGTCACACTCACCGTGTTGAATTTTTAAACGTTGAAAAGATGGATGATCATGATAATCAAGATCCAGAGCCAACTCCCGATCTCCGAACGATGGAGGAGTTATGCCAACCGACTATGGATGGACGGGGTGGCCCAATTGCCCCCGTCAATATCCAAGCCGCGGATTTTGGACTTAAACACCACATGATTCAACAAGTCCAAAATTCTTGCCAATTTCACGGATTACCAGGTGACGATGCAAATAAGCATCTTGACAAATTCCTTACCGTCACCCAGAGTATGAAACAAAATGGGGTCTCCGATGACGCCCTTCGCTTATATCTCTTCCCATATTCTTTGACGCATCATGCCACCGCATGGTTTGATCGTCTTCCAAAGAATTCAATTCATAATTTCGATGAAATGGTGTCAAAATTTTTGGCAAAATATTTTCCACCGTCAATGGTGACGAAATTAAGAAATGATATAAGTAACTTTCGCCAGCTTCCCTGGGAACGCTACAAGCTTTCGATTGATCGGTGTCCAAATCATAACATGTTATTAGTCACCATAATAGATACATTCTATAATGGTTTAACATTGAGACACCGTGACACAATCAATGCTGCAGCCGGTGGTACCTTTATGAAAAGGAGACCCGAAGAGTGTTATGATCTAATCGAGAATATGACCGCCCACCATAATTATTGGGATTCCTCTGCCGAGAGGAATGAGTCTACTAGATCTATCACTACTTCTTCTTCTACCACCGAGATAGTTGCACTCACCAAAAAGATGGATGATTTATCCACAGCTGTGCTAAGAATGCATCAAAATCAGAATCAAAGTAATAATAATCATCAAGTCAATGTGGTCAATCAAAGTTGTGAAACTTGTGGTGGTCCTCATCCGTATTCCGAGTGCCCAGCCTCTGGTGGCTTCACTCAAGAGAGCATTTATAGTGCTACGGGATCCTATAATCAGGGAGGTAACGGTTACCAACCCCAAGAAGACCGTAATCTTCTCAGCTACCGTTCCAACAATTTTCTTGGACCACCCGGTTTCAATCCTCAAAATCCAAATGGGTAAAACCGAAATGCCCAATTTAACCAAAACCAAAATCGGATGAACCAAGGTTTTCAAAATCAAGGTCAAAACCAAGGTTTTCAAAATCAAGGTCAAAACCAAGGAAATCATAACCGAGGTCAAAATCAGGGAAACTTTAACCAAAATCTGGGGAATGTTCAAAATCAAAACCGAGGGCAAAATTTCAATCAAAACCAAGGTTTTAATCAAAATCAGACGTCCTCGGATGAGTTGTTAAAATAGTTTATGAAATCCCAAGATGAAACCAATCGGTTGTTGGTTAATCAAATAACTGAGATCAAGAAATCTTTAAATGATCGACCCTCGGGCTCAGGAACTCTTCTTAGCAACACGATCGCTAACCCGAGGGGCGATGTGAAGGCGATCACAACAAGAAGTGGTAAGAAAGTTGATGGACCCTCGATTCCTATTCCCTCTCCGGTGAGGGAAATGGAACAAGAGACTGAGGTAACTAAGGACAAGGAACAAACTACTAGCCCACAAGCTACAACACCAGTCCCACCTCCAATCCCACCAACTCCAAATCCAGAACCTGAAGTTCAGAAGACAAATCCTAAGCCTTCAATTCCATATCCTTCAAGGCTTAATAATCAAAGGCTCCATGAGAAAACTAACACCCAAATGATGAAATTTCTGGAAATTTTCCAGAAATTACACTTCGATATTAGTTTTGCTGATGCTTTGCTGTATATGCCAAAATTCGCTTCTCAATTCAAAAGTCTTTTAAGCAACAAGGAGAAATTGTTTGAATTGACAAAAACCCCTTTAAATGAGAATTGCTCAGCGGTACTCCTTAAGAAACTTCCAGAAAAATTAGGAGACCCTGGTAAATTTCTCATCCCTTGTGATTTCCTGGAGTTAGAAGAATGCCTAGCCTTAGCCGATCTCGGTGCTAGCATCAATTTAATGCCTCTTTTCGTCTGGAAAAAGCTTTCACTCCCGGAACTTACTCCCACAAGGATGACTCTTGAATTGGCGGACCGAACTGTTACTATTCCTAAAGGCGTTTCTAAAGACGTTTTTGTCAAAGTAGGATAGTTTCATTTCCCCGCCGATTTTGTAGTTGTGGATTTTGAATGCGATCCCCGAGTTACCTCTCATTCTCGGGAGATCTTTCTTGAGAACAGGACGTGCACTGATTGACGTTTATGGGGAAGAGTTAACACTTCGTGTTAATGATGAATCCGTAACATTCAATCTGAATCAAACTTTGAGGTACTCCTCAAAACATGATGACATATCGATTAACCGGATCGATATTCTTGACAATACTTATGAGGAGTACGCTCAACAAGTCCTCGGATTCTCAGATTCTTCAAGTGGCAATCCCACTTCTTTTGATCCTATCATCGCTCTCTCTTCCCCCTCTCTCACTCCATTTAAGGGAGGTGATTTCATCTTGGAAGAGATTGAAGCTTGTTTGTCTTGTGATTCAATTCCATTAGGAGTTGATGATAATGTATTTGACCCCGAGGGAGACATACTTCTACTTGAGAAGTTACTTAATGATGATCCATCTTCTCTCCCTCCAAAAGAACTTCATAATGAGGAGATCAAACCAATTGAAAATTCTAATGATCCTCCTGAGGTCGAACTTAAGGACCTTCCACCTTATCTTGAATATGCATTTTTGGTAGAAAACGATAAATTTCCCGTCATAATTGCTAAAGACTTAAATGATGAGGAGAAAACCGCTCTCATAAAGGTTTTAAAGTCGCACAAACAAGCCATTGCTTGGAGACTTTTCGACATTAAGGGTATTAACCCTCAATTTTGTACACACAAAATTTTAATGGAGGATGACTATAAACCAGCGGTTCAACATCAAAGAAGGGTTAATCCCAAGATCCACGAGGTTATCAAAAAGGAAGTTCTCAAACTTCTTGATGCCGGATTAATTTACCCTATCTCTGATAGTCCTTAGGTGAGCCCTATTCATTGTGTTCCTAAGAAGGGTGGTATCACCGTTATTGAAAACGATGAAAACGAGTTAATTCCAACTCGATTGGTTACGGGATGGCGTGTGTGCATCGACTATCAGAAGTTAAATGACGCCACCCGTAAAGACCATTTTCCTTTACCCTTCATGGATCAGATGCTCGAAAGACTAGCGGGAAATGAATACTATTGTTTTCTCGACGGTTTCTTGGGTTACTTTCAAATTCTCATTGATCCACAGGATCAAGAAAAGACTACATTCACATGCCCATACGGAACTTTCGCATACCGACGCATGCCTTTTGGCTTGTGCAATGCTCCTGGAACGTTCCAGTGTTGTATGATGGCTATTTTCCATGACATGATTGAAAAACACAATGGAAGTCTTCATGGATGATTTCTCTGTCTTTGGGAATTCGTTTGAAACATGTCTCTCCAATTTAGACAAAATGCTTCAACGATGTGAAGACACTAATCTGTGTCTAAATTGGGAGAAAAGCCATTTTATGGTCAAAGAAGGCATTGTCCTTGGCCATAAAATTTCTAAAAGCGGGATTGAGGTCGACAAAGCTAAAGTCAATGTAATTGCAAAGCTACCTCATCCCACCACTGTCAAAGGTGTTCGGAGTTTTCTTGGTCATGCGGTTTTTATCGTAGATTCATTCAAGATTTTTCAAAAATCTCCCGGCCAATGACTCGTCTATTGGAAAAGGAAAATCCATTCATTTATTCTGAAGAGTGCGTCAAAGCATTTCAAACTCTAAAGAAAAAACTCACTAAAGCACCGATCTTAGTTGCCCCCGATTGGGACCTACCTTTTGAACTTATGTGTGATGCAAGTGATTTTGCAATAGGTGCGGTCTTGGGGCAACGAAAAGCCAAACACTTTCAGCCTATACATTATGCTAGCAAAACTATGACGGAAGCTCAAGCTCATTACACCACAACGGAAAAAGAATTACTTGCCGTGGTGTATGCTTTTGAAAATTCCGGCCATACTTGATATTGTCAAAAAGCATAGTGTATACGAACCACTCGGCTCTCAAATATATCTTTGCAAAACAAGATGCAAATCCGAGATTGCTCCGATGGGTTCTCCTCCTTCAAGAATTTGATGTCACAATCCGTGATAAAAAAGGAGCCGAGAACCTAGCAGCTGATCATATGTCCCGATTAGAGAACCCTCACCAAAGTGAGCTTGAGAAAAAGGAAATTAATGAAACATTCCCTCTCGAGACACTTAACGTGGTATCTTTTTGTGGAGATTCTAGTACCCTATGGTTTGCTGACTTTTCAAACTACCATGCGGGTAATTTTGTGGTTAAAGGGATGTCATCCTAACAAAAGAACAAATTCTTCAAAGATGTGAAGCATTACTTTTGGGATGACCCCTATCTGTTTAAAATCTATGCGGATCAAGTCATCCGGCGGTGTGTATACGGCCAAGAAGCCGTTGATATCCTTACTGCTTGCCATAATGGACCCACTAGGGGACATCATGGTGCCAACTACACTGCTAGGAAGGTCTTTGATTCCGGTTTCTATTGGCCAACTATCTACCGTGATGCTCACGACTTGGTAAAGTCATGTGACTCTTGCCAACGTCAAGTAAAAACCTCGCAAAAGAACGAAATGCCTCAAAATGCAATTCAAGTCTGCGAAATCTTTGACGTGTGGGGCATCGATTTTATGGGGCCATTCCCGTATTCACGAGGGAACAAGTACATACTCGTGGCTGTCGATTATTTGTCAAAATGGGTTGAATTTAAGGCACTTCCCACCAACGATGCCCGAGTAGTTGTGAAATTTCTAAAGAATCTTTTCTCTCGGTTCAGAACTCCCCGTGCAATCATAAGTGATCGCGGTACGCAATTCTGCAATGACCAATTTGCAAGGGTCATGCTTAAGTACGGTGTAACTCACCGTCTTGCTACCGCTTATCATCCACAGACCAGTGGACAAGTGGAAGTTTCAAACCGAGGTTTAAAAAGGATTTTGGAAAGGACAGTAGGAGAAAACCGTGCCTCCTGGTCAGACAAATTAGACGATGCACTCTGGGCATTCCGTACAGCCTACAAGACACCCATCGGGTGTACTCCATACAAGCTGGTGTACGGAAAGGCGTGCCATCTACCAATTGAGCTCGAGCACAAAGCCTACTGGGCCTTGAAACATGCAAACTTTGATCTTCAGTCCGCGGGTGATCACCGCAAGGTTCAACTAAATGAATTGAATGAACTTCGTGATCAAGCGTACGAGAACTCTTTGATCTACAAAGAGAAGACAAAGAAGATTCATGACTCAAAAATTAAGAACCGCGTTTTTAACGTTGGTGATCGAGTCCTTCTTTTCAACTCTAGATTAAAGATATTCTCAGGTAAACTTAAAACCCGTTGGACTGGACCCTTCACCGTTGCAAAAGTTTTTCCATATGGTACCATCGAGTTATCTCAAAACGATGGACCAAACTTTAAAGTGAACGGTCATAGGTTGAAGCACTACTTTGGAGGGGACGTACCACCCATGGTTGTCCTGGATCTCCAAACTTTCCCCATGGACCAATGAATTCGGGGCGAGTCAAGCTAAAGACTCGATCATAAAAAAGTGCTTCGTGGGAGGCAACCCATGCTTATTAGTGTTTTGTGTGCTAATAAGAGTGACGTGAAGAGTTCTATCTCTTCCAGTTCTTGTGTTTTGTCTCTATTGTTTTGTGCAGGATTGGCCCGATGTGTGAAAGAATCTCGTGTTCATGGTTTTGTAAATAAGAAGTCCGGTATCCTTTATCTTATCGATTAACGTTGTCTATTTGGCATAATTCATAAACGGCCTTAGATTTGCGTAGGATGACCCTTACCCTTTAAAACATTGAGGACAATGTTTCGTTTTAGTCTAGGGGGGTGATCTTTCGATTTGATTTTGCCTTGCATTTTGTCGTTTACCCTCGCAACCCTGTTTTTCCACCAAAAATCCAAAAAAATGAGAAAATTTAAAATTTTTTGCAAAAATATCATAAGTGTTTTGACACATTGTTGACTTTCTGTTGGTTAGAGTAGGAATAAAATTTTGACTTAACCGGGCGTGTTGAGCCCTAGCTTGTCTCCTTAACCATTTTGACTAAGCATTCGCGGATCTTTTTATTAAAGATTTTAAATTTGCGAAGAACGAGAAATGATAGAGTTGATTATAAGTTGTGATGCTAAGCAAGGATTAGTTGGTTATCTTAAAGGTTCATCAGTGGAATTTGCAGTTTTTCTTCCCATAAGCTAAATTAGTGCTGTTTTCAAAATTTTAAACTTAGAAATCATTTTATTACAAATTTTTATACAACTTTGATATAGAGTACGAGTTCAACTTGTTATTTAATTT